>CAIGQQ010037945.1:119670-154932 GCA_903798035.1 Danio albolineatus | reverse complement strand
GCACATGGCTCTGATTAACCATTGAGAATGTTTCTGTATACACTTGTTTGTGTGTATATATCTGGAGCGACCTCCATCAGAGAAGCCTGGTTTGAAGTCAAGGTCGTGGGTCTTTCCCAGGGCCAATGGGCCTCCCTCGTCCAATTTGTCTTTGTTAGCGGAGCATTGCTACAGAGTTAGCCTAAAAGTAGCCCAGAAAGCAGCCATTCCTCTCACTCTTCCAGCCAATCCCTCGCTCAATGGCTTAATCGATGGTGGGTGGTTGATCAGAGGAGGAGGTATATTGAGATTTATGGGGACGTTTAGACCACGATGCGGCTGCTGTGTGGACCGGTGCCCAAGCACACCCGAGAGGAGGCTTAAGATGGCGTCATTGATCTCACTCATAATTAGCGCACAGAGAAGCTAGATGCAGAATTCCAGCACGTTGCCCGATGTGAATAATTTAGCGAGCACAGCATGAAGTCATCCTTTGAAGTGCAGCTTTGAAGACCCCCCCCCACCCCAGTCTCGAACACCCCGCCGTTTTCAAAGCAACTCCCGAAAAGCAGTTAACTGTGTTCGCAAGGGCGCTTTTAGAAAACATTCTATTGACTTGGACACTTTGAGTTCACCTGCACACGTGTATAAGAACACACACACTTAAATGTCTTTGCTTTTGTCCAGTCTTATCTTCAATGCACACGTGTATGCAGAGCAGCCATTTTCCATGTTTTGGACTTTTCTTCTGTTCTAAAACAGCGAGCTTCCAAAACAGAGAAAATATTTTGAGGCATCACCGACATGCTCCCAAGAAGCCCAGGGAAGTTCTTCTCACTGACTTTAAAGTAATTATTTAACACAATATTGATGTTCATTGCTTTTGCACAGAGTTCATGCTGAACTGTTTCTGTCTCCTGTGACAAAAATAAGAGTTGTTGACCATTTCAAATCTGACACTTGAGCTTCCATGACAGGATGGATGTAGGCAGTGTAGTGGCTAGGTTTGAGAACACAACTTCTCTCTCTCCTTCTGGGTGGAGGGGTTGTGCTGAGAAGGCAGTAGGAAGTTAGTGGAGTTCACAGCTGACAGGAGACTTGTGGTGGACTCTAATTTGAGCACTCACAGTGGATGACAGCGGTTTGTGGTGGCACATGTTATTTCTGCTCCGTCTACGAATCGCTTGTCTCTCCCTGATGCCCTCCATCTCCTTTCTCGCTCTCTGTCTTGTTTGCTTTCTCTATGGGAACCAAGAGCAAGCAACCCCATTAAATTCAGCATGCTGGATGAAATTCTGAGGCCTGGCTTAGCAGGTGTCATGTATCCTCAGCTCTCTGTGTTGGTTCTTGCCATTTAATGTGATTTGTGGGCTTCTGCTAAGAATATAAATGTGAATATAAACTCTACCTGACACATCTTTTTCATTTCAACATTTTTGAATCATGTACTCTTAATTTCTAGTCTTTCAGAAGTGTAAGGCCAGATATTTGGAGTTTGAATTATATTACTGTAGTGTGTGTTACATTTATGCAATATTAACCTACTTAAATGAATGGAGAAAACATGCTCAGGCAACATGCTCTTTCAAAACTAGTTGTTAAAATTTTATGTTTCATCCAACAAGCCATTCTATAACTTGCAAATTCCTTATCAACCATAGCTGCATATATATATAAACATTTTAAAGGCTTGTATCAAAGTGTAATTTTTAAAATATGAGGATGTTGTATATGCTTAACTATGCAGAAGGTATTTTTATGAGAACATACTAGTGGCAAGTTAGATGTCAACAAACACATCTGCTCATTTACTAAATTCTTGTACCATGTTGATGCTTGTCATCCCTCCTCCAACATTTGCTATTCACTTTCATATAACATGAAAATATTTCACTCTATAAATGCACGCTTTAGTGATGGTTCCTGCTGACCCTCCTCTCCTGGTGTCCCCTTGATCCTAACTAACATTAAAGAAAGATCAAAAATACCTTTTTCACTACTCTAAATCCTGGTAAAAGTCCCCCTTGTGCTCTATTGCTAACCAGAGGCTTGATCTCTCTTTGACAACTTTTGTCAGCTTTTTTGGAAGTAACTTGCCGAGTCATTTAAAAACTTGACTACCACATATTGTGCATATGGAAATATGAACTCCTACAAATGTAAATGCTATGCACTGCCTGTCTTTAGTAAATCCTGTATTTTGTTACGCCAAACAGGGGTTTGCGCTGGTGCAAGCTGTAAGTAAATATGGACTTTTTTCTGATTAACGGGCTTGCATTATATTAAAAAAAAATAATCAAATCTGTCTTATAGTTAGCTGTCTTATAGTATGAGTAACCCTGTCAAGCTTGCATTCCAACTGTCAGTAGTACCTGTACTATGTAGCCATAATATGTGCTCTAATAAAGCTATATTAAAAGCATGACAAGAGCATGCAAATATAGAAAAACAAAGCACCTTGTGCTTTACACGCATTTAAATGTGACGAGTCTATCGCTCCGTAAACAACAGAAGCTATACAGTAGATCCTCTTCTTGCTTTTTTGCATATGGCCAAGCTTAGTGGCCACAAGCTTAGTTTGAGTTCAGATTGACCATAATTCATTGCTGTTCACATGAACTCTATGGAGCGATAGCTATGTTTCCATCCAGAAATGTGAATTAAATTTATGCGCAAAACAGGAATATTGCATAAAAGACATGCAAATAAAGCAACAATTCCATCCAACGGGTCAAAGAGAACAAAATCGTCACTTCCTGATTAACTGTTGCAAATATCAAAAGTAAAAACGCAATATTCTGCGGTAGGAAAAGCTGCATGAATCTTTTTTTTATTTAATAAATTACTTGCACCTCAAAAAACGATTCCGACACGCAATGAACGTGTGGTGGCATTTTAAGGGATGAAATTAGTTGTGTGCATACGTCTTTTTATGTGCATTTTTAAAAATGTATGCGCATTTTGCCGTTTCCATCAACCGTATATTATGTGCTTCTCCAAAAAATAGTTGGATGTAAACATAGCAACTGTAATATTATGGTGTTGTGTTTGAGCTGTGTGTTTAAAAATGGCACTTCTTGTGATGCTATTCCCCTTGTATCAAGCACAAGTAACATTTCTCTGTAAACCAGTCAGTTTCTGTAATTAGTCTAGTTCCACCCTTTAGGTACTGTTCTGTTGTACTAGTTAACATAAAAAGTGGTTTGCTAAAGTTCACTGTTTTGGTACCATTCTCATCTTCTCACTGTGGAAACCTTAATTGTGTCCCAAACTGTACTGTAGTGAACCATTCCACTCAGCGAAAAACAAGCCATTAGGAACAGGGTAAGGGCATAGGGGAATTCTAGTGGGGTTTACTCAGTTTGGTACTGCCATTAAAATATGTCCTGAGGGAGAATATTAAAACACAACGTCAACAATCATATCCAAACCTTGGGTCGCTCTAGCTCATCACAAACCCAGACCCTGATTTTTCCACACTGCATTTTGCCTGCACAAACATAAACATACAGCAAAACTATCAGAGAAAAAAAAAGACTAAAAATAGTTTTCCTCCAAACATACTCAAATTTACAGCCATGCCGATTCACAATTTTGCTGTGGCTGAAAGATTAACCAAAGAGGTGCAGTAGCTAGAAAAATTGGAAATAACTCCAGTCATGATTCGTAACAACTTGGTGATACAGTTAAGGTAGACAAACCTTTCACACTGAGTTTGATGCATATTAATTATTCCATTACAAAAAAAAAGCACAAAACATTTCGAAGTCAGCTCAAGCTGTGATACTCTCTTCTCCAAAGCAAAAATGAAAGAAGAATAGGCTGCATATTGTGTTCATCCAATAGAGGAAGGAGAGTTCAGCTCATTATCAAAGAGCTGCGCTTTGATTATCAATCCAAATGCAAAGTTTGTTTTAGTACATCATATAGATGAACACTTAGACACACACAAACACCAAGCAGCAGCAGGGGAGAGATGTGCCAGTCACTGAGTCCAGCATACTGTAACTGTCCACCATATTCTGTCTTTATTTTATGCACTGTTTTGGTCATATAGTTATCTGTAGCTCGAATTATGGCATTCTGTATAGCTTGTATGGTGGCTCTGAACTGTCAAAACACCTCTCAAAGTGTTTTTTCGAATACGAAGAGCAATTTTTTTTATGTCAGACAAAAATTTGGGATTCAGTGTGCAATAACCTTTAGTCTTAACTGGCATTAATAATATTATTATATATGTTTTTATACAAGGCGCCACGGTGGCGTAGTGAGTGGCACGTTCGCCTCACAGCAAGAAGGCCGCTGGTTCGAGCCTCGGCTGGGTCAGTTGGCATTTCTGTGTGGAGTTTGCATGTTCTCCCCGTAGGTTTCCTCCGGGTGCTCCGGTTTCCCCCACAAGTCCAAAGACATGTGATACAGGTGAATTGGGTAAGCTAAATTGTCCGTAGTGTATGAGTGTGAATGAGTGTGTATGGATGTTTCCCAGAGATTGCGGCTGGAAGGGCATCCGCTGCGTAAAAACAAAAATGCTGGATAAGTTGGCGGTTCTTTCCACTGTGGCGACCCTAGATTAATGAAGGGACTAAGCCGAAAAGAAAATGAATGAATGTTTTTATACACTATTCTTTTATAAAGGGGTACAATGTCTAAAATACAGGTCACCAGTCCTGTTCCTGGAGAGCTACAGTACAGTACCTTCCCTCAGAATTCAGCTCCAACCCTGATCATACACACCTGAACCAATTAATTAGGACCTATAATTGCACTTGATTACAGACAGGTGTGTTTGGTCAGGGTTGCAACTGAAATCTGCAGGAAGGTAGCCCTGCAGGAACCGTGTTGGTGACCCCTGGTCTAAATAAAATAAATAGCTTTTGTAACAGTATTACGCTGATAAGCATCTATTCTTTGGAATTCATAACAGAAAACATATATTAATGCAGTGGTTATTATATACATATTTTATGTAAAACTTACTGTGATGTGATCTACAATTTCTTTAAGTCGCCTGTACAATATGATCATTCTATCAGCATGTGTTTAGGCTGTTTATTGATTCTAATATCCTGCCAGATTGACCCTCTTTTCACTACTGAGTATATTAGCACTAGAATTATCAGAATGCTGTTAATATAAACCAGACAGTTTTGAGAACCAGTTTGAATATGTTAACATCCTTTGATAACATTACATAAAATGACTATTGACTACAATATAGTTATTTGCTATCCTGTTTAGCCAAAAGTATGGATAAGGTTGAATACTGAGTGAATTACACGTATCTTTTGTGTATGAGACTTGTGGGTTGTTTTAGCAGTAACAGCATGTTGCAAAGACAGTTTCTCCTCTCATTCACTGAATGTGTATTGCTAATTATGTTTTTACAGTTTTGATTTTGTATGATTGGTTTGGAGGGATCTAATGGTTGACAATTAGCTCATAGCTCAGTCCCTGTAAGGGGTTCTCCATGAACCATCCCATTTCTGCTCTTGAGCAAAGCCAATCCTCAGGCTGCTGCTGGCAGGATTGTGAGATATACTTACACCATGATGTCTGTGTTTGCAATGTTTCAGGCAAGCTGTCAGGGAATGTTTTGTCTATGTTGATGTGAGATTTTATTTATGTTTTATATATAGATAGATTTATACAACAGACAGCCTGTCTGGAACACTGCAAACAAACACAGAAAAACAGACCAATACAAACTGTCAACATGCTTATCCAATCAGATTAAAGTACTGCATCTAACTGCTGTATAATACTGTCAAAACATTTTTGGGGGCTTTTCCACACTGTAACTCTCTCAAATGTGGGAAAGACACTGAAGGTGGACTCATAAGAGAACAATACATGTTTCACATTGTCCACAGCCCAAGATTTTTGCTGCTGGCACCATTGAGACCAACATTTGGCATTGGTACGAGTGACCAAAGGTTTGGCTATAGCAGCCCAACCATTTATATTGACCCTGGTGGACATAGGAGAGTTAAGGGGCAAATTTTATTCTGCTGTGAGTTGGGCAGCAGTGTTTTATGTATTTTGCATACTTCTTGCATTGTTGCAAACAGCTTCCACTTGCGTCCACACACAGTTACTCCTGCTGGATGTGGTTCATAGTGGTATGCGGACATTACCCTGGATACCATGGCCCTTGATACATCACAAACACTGTCTTGGTCACAGATGTGCAAGTGAAACACAAGCCAACAATTTGTCCTCTTTTGACCTGATATTTTACCCATAATGTTGTGTGGATTTTAATCTTTCAAACAGAACTGTGCTATTACTCTGCTAAACAAAGCTTCACAAGCTGCTCTTACTGGTGGAATTTGCATCAGTGAAATGAAATGGAATCTGCATCAATGAAGGTTGGCCACCAGGCTGGTTAATTTTAGCCATGAAACCTCTGATGCCAGCATTTTAGTTTCATTGTCCAACGCAATATATGACATGGATTTGTCACTTTATCCTTCTGTAATCATTGTTCATTTCTCCTGTCTGGTAGGCATCCTGTACAAAGGCAACGGTGAGAACGTCTTCGTCTCTCAGCAGCCTCCAGTGATCAGCACTATTATGGGTAATGGGCGCAGGCGCAGTATCTCCTGCCCCAGCTGTAATGGTCAGGCTGATGGCAACAAACTGCTGGCTCCAGTGGCCCTTGCTTGTGGATCTGATGGCAGCCTGTTCGTCGGTGACTTCAACTACATCAGACGCATCTTCCCCTCAGGAAATGTTACCAGTGTTATGGAGCTGAGGTAAGAAATGCATGGAATGGAAGAGATATAAAAGACAGTATGATCCCACCTCTGTGTTAATGATAAGAACACACATAGATTGTTAAACAGTAATATAAGGTTGACGTGGTCTGAAAAGAACGTGCTGACAGTGACAGAGTTCTCATCTGTAGAGGGTGACTCATTACTGGTGCTCTCGCCTCTCCTAAGCCAAGAAGAAATACATATTCCCATACCTCTCTTTTTTTATTCTCCACCACAAGCGTTCTATTGAGTTCGTCCAGCCCACATCAAAGGCTCTGTGTGTGTTTGTGCGTGTGTGTTTATTTACTGGGCTCAGAGAAATAACAGTGTTTATCTCTCAAAGTATTTCTGCCAACTAAACAGTTTTTTTGTTTTGTTTCTTCAAAGAGATTAATCGCTGAGATTTTTAATATGCTCATAAAGCTTATCATTTCAAGAAGCTGTTGATTCCAAGTATGACTATTCTTTTATTGAAATGCAATTGTTTTTCTGTGTACAAGAGGGAACTTCTGTTTCTATTGTTGTTGCGTTTAATTTTAGTCTCAGATGACATTCAGAAACTCAAATCTCATCATTCAGTTTGGTTTTTACAGTAATTTAGACAAAAGTTCACGTACCACAGATTACAGCACAACCTCTAAATTTCAGAAAAATGCATTCTTGTAATCCTTGAATCTCTTAATTGCCGCTAAAATGTAAATATATGACAGTGTTTCAGTAATCATTAAAAAGTAAAAGTAGGAACACATTTGTTGATATTGCACATCCTGGCCTCTTTTCTCCGGTTAGAGAAAGTGATGACATTATGACATGGTCTGTCTTATCTCTAAAACATTATTCCGTTTAAATATGAAGCTCAACAGCTGCAACCTCCAATATAGGACTGCACAGCGTGAAGTTTCACAAAACTAATTTCAAGAGGAGCACTATGATATGATTGACCGCAGCAGGCCCTATCTGTAATCATTAGCTAGCCAATCTAGCCAAAAGCTAGCCATTGGCTAGCCAAAGCCAGGTTTTTTTTTCCCTAATATCATGCAGCCCTACAGTCCCTTTCATTATATGGAATAATGCAATGTTGGACTTAATAGAAAAAAAGAATTGCCTTTTGTTTGGAGTGACATGAAGCTTAGTAAATGAAGACAGATTTTCCGTTTTTTAGGAAAATATCTCAGTAATGGAAAGATTGGTTTCGATTGTTCAGGAATGACTTGATTTCTCCATACAGCATGCTTAGACTGATTTAATAATCGAAACTATCTCAAATATTCGAGCTATATTTTCTCCTGACTGTGATCACAGTGTGTGTACAATCTAAACACCGTGAAGTGCAGAGCTGATACATTACAAGCATGAGGTGAACACATGTGCCCTTTTCTTTCAAACCTCAAGACCTGTCATTTCCTTTCCTTAGATCTAGAGTGGGCTCACACATCCACACAAAAAGGAGCCACGTAGATTTTCTTTCAAAGTGCTCTCAGGGTCCCTCTATATGAAATCAGAGCCGTGTCTCGGGTCGTTTCTAGACTTTCGCTGAAATGATCATAAATTCATCCCTCACACTCGCCGGGGCCTAGAGGGCCCTCCATGTCACTCTCCGCTCTCCTGCAGCACCTCATTTAGCCATTGCAGTGATACATGACCGCTACCTCTTATCTCCTTTCTTTCCTTATCTCTTATTCCTTTCTCTTTCACCCTAAATTGTCTGTCTCGTCCTTTTAGCCGCCTCTCGTTTTCCATCTCATGTTTTCCCTGCCTGTGTCTTTCTGTCATTGACACTTACTGTATTTTTAACCTTATCTTATCATCTTCCTTTTCTTCCATCTGCCCCCAACTTGATACCCTCGCCAAAAAATCTCTCATATGTGTGCTCACACAGTTCTCTATAAATGGCCCAGCACTTAACAGGTTTGGGTATCATCGTTGTGTGTCTGCTGCTGCTCTTGTAAATTAAATTCCTTCATTAAAGCAGTAAAACATATGGATGAAGCAAATGAAACGGTGGTCCTCTGTGTGACATATTCACAGCGTGGCTTCTGTGCGGCTAAAGGCAATGTTTAAGGAATTGCTTTTCATTGTCTGGGACACAATCAATTTGCTATTATGGGCCAGTTAACCTCAGCATGTGCTGTGAGCTCATACTGTTCTTCAGTTCCCAGGTGGAATATTCGCACATCCAGCTCTGTTTAAGAAACAAGACAAAGTACGGTTAACAGCCCTGTCTCGCTGCGTTATTTCTCGTCTGCGTGTGAGAGGGAGAGATTAATATATGCACACCTGTTTTTTTCCCCTTTCTTGACAAGATTAATGTGCTTCTGCTGTATTTTTACTCTCTATCCTTTTCTTATCTCTCTTATTTCTGCTGTTTTTTTCCTCTGCTACCCTAAGAAATAAAGATTTCAGACATAGGTAAGCCAATTTAACTATATCATGAATTCACAGCTCTGGTGCAGTCAATTTGTCTCCTCATAAGGATTTTTGCATGTCATCAGACGAAAGCAATGTACAGTGCATCTGGAAAGTATTCATATCACTTCACTTTTTCCACATTTGTTTATGTTACAGCCTTATTCCAAAATGGATTAAATTCAGTTATTTCCTCAAAATTCTACACACAATACCCCATAATGACAATGTGAAAAAGATTTTTTTGAAATTGTTGCAAATTTTCTTAAAAATAAAAAGCTGAAAAATCCCATGTACATCAGTATTCACAGCCGTGAAGTTCTAAATTGAGCTCAGGTACATTCTGTTTCCACTGATCATTCTTGAGATGATTCAGTAGTTTAATTAGAGTTCACCTGTGGTAAATTCAGTTGATTGGACTTGATTTGAAAAAGGCATACACCTGACTATATAAGGTCCCATGGTTGACAGTGCATGTCAAAGCACAAACTAAGCATGAAGACAATGGAATTGTCTGTAGACCTCTGAAAAAGGATTGTCGAGGCACAAGGGTGGGAAAGGTTACAGAATAATTTCTGCTGCTCTGAAAGTTCCAAGGAGCACAAAGGCCTCCTTGGGCACTCTGTCTGAGCTCCAGCATTCTTCTGTGGAGAAAGGAGAACCTTACAGAAGGACAACCATCTGTGCAGCAATCCACCAATCAGGCCTGTATGGTAGAGAAACTATTAAAAAATGTGAAAATATAATCGTTTATAAAACTATTATAAAAATTATAAAATATAATCGTTTTAAGAAATCTTTTTTACCTACATCTATTAGACTTTTAAATGGATAATATTTACTGATAATTGAATGTTTGTGTTGATTTATGTTTTTCGTTGTCGGTTTCTGTTCAGTGTATGCAAGTGTGGGCCTACAGTCCAAGACAAATTTCCCCATTGGGAACAATAAAGTGTAAACAAACAAACCAACAAAGCCACTCTTTAGTAAAGGGCACATAGCAGCCTATCTGGAGTTTGCAAAAAAGCAACTGAAGGACTCTCAGGCCATAAAAAACAAAATTCTCTGGTCTGATGAGACTAAAATGTAATTCTTTGGAGTGAATGCCAGGCATTACTTTTGGAGAAAACCAGGCACAGCTTATCACCAGGCTAGTACCAAACCTACAGTGAAGCATGGTGGTGTCAGCATCATGCTGTGGGGATGTTTTTTTAGTTTTTCTCTACTAGTCAGGATAGAGGGAAAGATGAATGCAGCAATGTACAGAGACATCCCGAATGAAAACCTGCTTCAGAGTGCTCTTGACCTCAGACTGGGGCGACAGTTTATCTTCCAGCAAGACAATGACCGAAATTACACCCCCAAAATATCTACGGAGTGGCTTCACAACAACTCGGTGAATGTCCTTGAGTGGCCCAGCCAGAGCCCAGACCTAAATCCTGTTGAACCTGTTGAAGATCTGAAAATAGCTGTGCATCATCGCTTCCCATCTAACCTGATAGAGCTTGGGGGGTACTGCAATGAGGAATGGGCAAAAATTTCCAAAGACAGGTATGCGATGCTTGTGGCATCATATTCAAAATGACTCGAGGCTGTAATTGCCGCCAAAGGTGCATCAACAAAGTATTGAGCAAAGGCTGTAATACTTATGTACAGTACATGTGATTTTCAGCTTTTTTTATTTTAAATAAATTTGCAACAATTTCAAAAACTCTTTTTTCACATTGTCTTTTGTGTGTAGAATTTTGAGGAAATAAATGAAATTAATCCATTTTGGAATAAGACTGTAACATAAAAAATTTGGGAAAAAGTGAAGAACTATGAATACTTACTGAAGGATGCACTATATATGTTTGTTAAACTGTGTTTCTGGTGTATATTTTGTGATGAGTGCATTTATTTATTATTGTACTTCACATTCTTCAGTTTGGTTAAATCTCATTGCAGAAATGTCTAAAGTAGTGAGATCCGAAATGTTAAGACCATAGTGGTTTTTTGTTTAATTACAAATTACAGTCAACCTCAAGAACCGTGCTCCTACTTGCACTTTGGCTGACCCAAGTTTGAGTTCTGGCTCCGGGATGTTTTCTGATCTTGTCCCCTTTAAAAGAATATTTAAAGAACAGCATGTGACTGCAGTAGACTTTTTCCAGTATTACATGACATTTGAATCCTAGTGGTCTCAGACTTTTGGATTTCACTATATAGAAAATGACTTCATTAGATTTCTGCTGATGGTGCAGAAGTGTTTTTTTTTCCTTTGAAAACACTGCTGTACAGGTCAGATCTGAATTCTTGACAAAACAATCCAACATAACAGCAATCATTTTTCTTCAAACACTATTAGTTAGTCAGTGGTCTATGAATCATCACAAATCCTCTGGGGAAGTTCCCACGTCTTTCCAACACAAGGAGAAATTCCTTTCAACTCCTTTTGTCTGGCTCTGTGAAACCTTCTTTACTTTGTGGATATAGGAGTAGCTTAGCTGTGGCATTTATGTAGAACTCAAGTAAAACATCTTTTAATGTGGCCTATTGTATATACCAGAAAGTCAAAAGATACCTCTCGTAGCTTAGAAAAAAATCGTTGGTTTTTTGAATTACGTCTGCGCCTTTGATTCTGAGGCCAAATCGGTCAGAAAGATTTAAATAAAATACACAGACATCCATTTTAGCTGACACTGGCATAGACCCATTTTCTCAAGAGGGATTCAGGACATAAACTTCTCTAGACAGATCTCCCGTACTTTAGTTAACTGCTCCAAATGTCTCTGCCCTGGACAAGCAGAAGTTCCTGATAAACACTGCAAATTGGCCTCCATCATCCCACACATGTTTGAATAGTTCCAGTTGAGGGGCGATGAACAAAGTGCTGTAGATGTTGATATCCTACATTAAGTTCTGTTTGAAGCCCCTGTAGGGTTTAATCACAGATGTATGGAGCACATGAATGGAAATAAATGCCAGTAATTTGAAGTGGGCGAGCCAAAGCCATTAGAGCCTGTTGAATGAATTTCCAACTAGGGATAAATTTAGGAATCCCATGGACATGCTTACCATACCTCTTTGTCTCCTACCAGATCATTTCAAATGGAATTAGAGGCCAACTTCGCTATAAGGCTACACTGTGTGTGGGCAAAATATTTTAGTTTAAGTAATTTAAAGGGGGCGGTTCACTCCTGATGTGAAGTCCAGGGTAATTTAAAGGGTGTGTTTTTAGCCAAATCAGATTTTCCTAACTTTTCTCAATGCTTCTGAGAAACAAAAAGGAACCCATTAAGCATTAATGACTCTGAATTAATAAGTGTTAAGTGTTATTAATTCACAAGCACGGTTTCTGGCTGGTGAAAATTACAAGCCACCTAATTGCTAGCCCTTTTGTCCCAGATGTCTCAGCCCATCTGTATGTGTCATCAAGGCACACCCATATAGCCTAATGTTCCACAGAGCCTCATAAACTTAGGAGATTATTGACCCCAAACCTCATTTAACCAAAGCCATTGCTAAGCTTCTGTCCTCCCTGTTGCACTCCCAGAACTCACATTTGTTTCTATTTGGCACAGCAAAACGTTTTATGGTGAATTTGTTTTAGACACTTTGATCTTTATTTAATCCAAGTGCCACTTGTACCACATTGCAACAGTAAATAACGTCTTCCTGAGACCTCCTTAGTCTTTGGAATATTGCTGTAAACATACTTCTGCTTGGATCCAAATGGTAACGAGCATTGCTTCCTTCTAAATGCTACTTAAATGAGGAACTTTGGTTGATATTCATATCATCCCTGTGATTTCTTAAATTCATAAGAAGCTCACTAGGTTATTTTTTTTAAACAAATAAAAAAAGACTATAACAGTTCAAACACTGACCCCCATTTCAGTGTGTAATCTTGACCTCAGCAGCCCACATCTGTTTTAAAACATACATAGAAAATGGCCTGCCCAGAAGCCAACCCTCGTGCGAGGTGTCTGTGTGCTATTCTTAGTGCTTAGTCACTTCTAATTGAAGCACTGGGACAAGTTGTTGATTTTCTTCAACAGATACATCACTTCATGTAGCTCACTGGCTTTTTCCTCTGTCGTAGGGGTGCGGGTGGGAAGTGCAAATGATTGAAAGGATGTGACAGTTTGGTGGGCATCATTATAGTTGTGTCAGACGATAGTGATTTCCAGTCATAACGCATTAGGTTCACTCTGACAGAGTGCTCAAATCCTTTCCCCTCTAACTGCTCGGGCCAAACAAGCACATTCAAAACACAATAGCCTGATCTTAGTGGTCATGCTTTTAAACATCTATATGTATTCACCAAATCTTTAGTTAACGAGTGGTTGTAATTATATGTGTATTGTCAACTTTTTTCATGCCTGTATCTTAAATCTGTTCAAGCTTTTGCATTTTGTCAAGATAACAAAGACTTCCTCTTATCTTCTGTCAGATTCACCCATGAATGTTTGTTTGTGAATATAAATGTGTATGTCGGTGTGCTGTGTGTATTTCTATGCTGGTATTCCTGTAATTGTGAAATTTCAACATTTGTCCCACCAGCAATAATCCTGCACATCGATACTACCTAGCAACTGACCCAATGACAGGTCAACTGTATGTTTCGGACACCAACTCACGGCGTATCTTCAAGCCTAAAGCTCTGACAGGCACCAAAGAGCTGCTGCAGAATGCAGAGGTTGTGGCAGGAACAGGAGAGCAATGTCTGCCATTTGATGAGGCTCGATGTGGGGATGGAGGCAAGGCTACTGAGGCATTACTACTCGGACCGAAAGGTATAGATACTGAACTCTCTAAGTATTAAAGAAGTAGCAAATGATTTTGAAGTATAATGTGCTTTTTAAATGTTCTGTCACATACAAATAAGTAATCCAAATAGAAACATTTCTATGAGTGATCAAGTGAGGCCCGCAATTCTCACTGGATCTGAACGCCTGGGTGTTCAGTTCCTTGCCTCTTGGATTTAACTCTGACTAGATGAAAAACAACTGCTTCCTGCATATTACTTGCTCTCAACATCACTCTTAGCTCAGGAATAATTCACCACCCAAAAGCACACGGTGAATAATTCACCAAGTGCTGCGTCTTCAGTGACCTGGAAACCACAGGGGCAAGCATGACATGTGTACCAGTCGTGTTTTCGTCTGTTTGCAGGTGCAGTGTGTGTGTGTGTCTATTTGCAGCTGTCACATCTGCCCCTCTCCTTTCTGTATGTAGGCATTGCTGTGGATAAGAATGGGTTCATCTACTTTGTGGACGGTACCATGATCAGGAAAGTAGACCGGAATGGCATCATCTCAACATTGCTGGGGTCTAATGATCTCACATCCGCTCGCCCACTGACCTGTGATAACAGCATGCATATTGGACAGGTATATATTCATACTCCCTTGCTCATATTATTGCTGTAACGCATTTATATGTTAAATATAAATTAATGCCCATTTATTGTTGTATCAAAAGAAAAGCTGCAATACAGCAACCATGAAAGTTGAATCCTTTATAGTGTTGAACTCAGTCTAGTTATGCCACTGGCCTAAAACAAAAGCTTAGGGGGCAGAACTTTAATATATTTTAGAATAAGATCTGTGATTCTCAATACAGGGCGCCATGGTGGCGTAGTGAGTAGCACGTTTGCCTCACAGCAAGAAAATCGCTGGTTCGAGCCCCGGCTGGGTCAGTTGGCATTTCTGTGTGGAGTTTGCATGTTCTCCCCGGGGTTGCGTGGGTTTCCTCCGGGTGCTCCGGGTCCCTCCATAAGTCCAAAGACATGTGGTATAGGTGAATTGGGTTGGCTAAATTGTCCGAAGTGTATGAGTGTGAATGTGTGTGTGTATGGATGTTTCCCAGAGATGGGTTGTGGCTGGAAGGGCATCCGCTGCGTAAAAAATATGCTGGATAAGTTGGCGGTTGATTCCGCTGTGGCGACCCCGGATTAATATTGGGACTAAGCCGACAAGAAAATGAATGAATGAATGAATTCTCAATACAAAGATTTGGTTGTTTAAACCTGATATTCTGGCTTCACCACTGAAGGGATGTTTGGATGACTGGCCTCGTTTTAAAGATAAACGCAAAGACTTGGTGCAATTGAAACAGTTACCTCATTTGAACTGTGAGGCAGAACTTTTTATCATGTCATTCCTGTTAAAGTTTTTCAGAGGTCAAATGTTATATTTTAAATATTTTTCATTCTATTTATTTTTTAATATTTCTTGAAGTATTTTATTATCATAGAATCCCTGTAAGAGTTTATTTAAAGGACAAAAGCAGAGTTGCAGAGCTTGCAGACTTGACATTTAAAGACTTGAAGCTGAGTTTGTTTGGTCTTTCATCCAAGCACTTATAGTAGACTGGACTATGAACTACTATCTTTTAACTGACCTCAAGACATACTTTAAGGTCCAAATCAGGAGCACTCTTAAATTGAACTGAAAACCAAAAGCCTGAGATCAGTCCTCTGTGTCAGCTCCACCCAGATGACAAGCAGAAAAACTTCCTTAAAGACCTGGAGCTCCCCCCTCTGGCTGCTTGCCTGATGGTGATAAGTGCTCTGATCTAATTGCCTGAGCTAAGTGAACCTACGGAAAACACATAATCACTGAGAATCTCTACTCATGATTGACAGATCCAAACAATTGTTCCACAGGAATAAATAGTACATTTTGAAAATATGATTAAGTTTATGATGAACATTCCTATAAGATGAAAAAACTAATTATTTTACACTGTGAAGGTTGATTTGTGGAGGCCATGTTGACATAACATGATCCGCTACTAGTTCTATCTCAGAACTCCACTAAGGGTGTATATCTGAGTCAAAATGAATGTCCTTGGGTTTCAGAATAAGTCAAAGATATACATATAAGCCAGAACAACCAATTGGAAACAAATCTCATTTTTTTGGAATGGGGAGACTCTCTTGTACCAGTAGATGTATTATCAAGAATGTCTTTTGCTTCAAATGGAGCAACATGCAGTGAAGTAAACTCTAAAATTCATCGACAATCTTCAGCAGAAATGATTCTACCCCTCTCTTTCTGTTTTCTGGAGTCCCCACATCCCCATTTGTCTTTGTCTAAATGATGGAGGTGGGGGACGAGACACAAGGCTGTACCCTTGGGTCCAGGCTCACTGAAGCTCAATGAAGTATGGACAAACCTAGACAGGTGTTGTCAGCTTTACAATTACCCAAACGTTTGCTGTAGTGATTCATCGATGTGCACCATTAAAGATATATACAGCTCAACCTACACAACTGTCACCTACCTCAGAAAGGCCAACAGGGACAGCTGAAAATAACTTAAGAAGATCTTCAAGAAAATCTTCTGTTCACTCTTGGTTTTAAAAATGCTCAGTCTAAATCAAGTTTGTCCCTAGAGCACATAAAAAGTGCTCTTGTCTGCTTCTAAGGCTATCAAGTTGGCCTTCTGCATATCAGGTGGTGACCTAAGAGTTGATGAAACATTTTAGGTGGCATGTTGTGGTGTACCCAAGTAAAATCCGTTTGCCCTGAGTAAAATCTGGTCTGGAGATCATGCATTATGCACAAGGTGGAATCACAGACGGGCCATGGCTGAGCAGAGAAAGCTTTTATCCACAAGAGCTGCTGTAGTTCAGAACCATTACGTTTTAATGTGGTGCTCTTCAAAGACGCTTAACCTGCCTGTGTGGTTTGGGTGCAGGTTCAGAGCTGGAAGGGAAATAGTGAAAGAAAGAGAAGAACTGGTTGGGGAATGTCTCAATCATGCCACAAATGTTGATTTAATTGAGAATTAGTCTCCATCGGTGATCATTCAAAGCTTTAAAAATGAACTGACAATTATATTGTCAAAATTTGCAAGAGTTAATTCCAGTTTATGCAGTAGCATAACTTTCTTCCACTGGCACTTGGCATTATTTGTTATTGAGAATTTTGTTATCGAGAAAAAATTGAAACCAGATAAAAGACAAGACTACACATGGGCACAAGAAGAAAATTACACTAGGTCTGGCAGAAAGCTTGATGCTTGTTTCCAATTTCCTTATTCCTTTTATTCCAGTTAATCAACCTCCTTGCAAACCATCTTCATCCTTCTATTTTAAACAGTAGAGGTATTCCAATCCTCAATGTGGACAATGTTATTCTGGTTAGCTTTTGTTTGGTAGACAGTTGTTCCCTGTAGGCGCTGAGGAATTGCATCCTGTTGCAAAATAAATGACCCAGCGACAGGCAAATCGAATGAACTAGAGGCACCCAATGTATTAAGCCTCCAAAGTAAAGGATCCTTCTTCATCAGTGTCAGACTCAAACATCAAATGCACACAGAGTGAGAGAGCAGGCGGCAGATGTAATAATGTGTCTCTGTGTGTATGCATTCAAAATTCCGTAAGTGATCCACATCTCTGTTTGATCTGTCCTTTCCCCAGGTACGTTTAGAGTGGCCTACAGACCTGGCCATCAACCCTATGGATAACTCCATCTATGTGCTTGACAACAATGTTGTGCTACAAATAACGGAGAACAGGCAGGTGCGCATTGTGGCAGGCAGACCTATGCATTGCCAAGTGCCAGGCATTGAGTACACCATGGGAAAGCGTGCCATTCAGACAACTCTAGAAGGTGCCACAGCCATTTCTCTGTCCTACAGTGGAGTGCTCTACATTGCAGAGACAGATGAAAAGAAGATCAACCGCATCAGACAAGTCAGCACGGATGGAGAGATTTCTCACTTAGCAGGAGCTCCCTCTGACTGTGATTGCAAGAATGATGCTAACTGTGACTGTTACCAGACAGGCGATGGGTATGCCAAAGACGCAAGGCTAAATGCTCCTTCCTCTCTAGTTGTCTCTCCTGATGGAACACTCTATGTAGCAGACCTAGGTAACATTCGAATCCGTGCCATACGTCACAATCGACCTCCACAAGGCTCTTCCGGTCTTTATGAAGTTGCATCACCTGCCTCACAAGAACTTTATGTGTTTGACTCCAATGGAACACACCAGTATACTATGAGCTTGGTCACTGGTGATTATAAGTATAACTTCAGCTATAGCAATGAGGATGATGTCACAGCTGTAACAGACAGTAGTGGAAATACACTTAGAGTACGCCGTGACCCTAATCGAATGCCAGTGCGTATTGTGGCACCTGACAACCAAGTTATCTGGCTGACAATTGGCACGAATGGTGGACTTAAGACCCTCACAGCACAGGGGCAGGAGTTGGTGCTCTTCACCTACCACGGTAACAGCGGTCTACTAGCCACCAAGAGCATCCAAATTGGCTGGACCACATTTTATGAGTGAGTGACTTTTTTTTTTTTTTTACTGCAGCCTTTATTATGAGTTTTAAATCTCAGATACTAAATTGACTTTCATGCTTTTTTCCTACTTTCCTAAAATTGTATGCCACTTGTTGTAGTGTGTATTCATGGTGTAGGTTTTAGTGTCTAAAGTCTACTGCAAAAGTGCAGCCTGTAGTTACAAAACATAGCATTTAATTTCACCACATGCTATTTAGAGCATGGTGAAAATTCTAAATGATTTTGAACGACATTTTCCGGCTAGTGGTATACCAAAAAGATTTTGCATAATGTTGGTCTGGGGTAGGTCCTTCTAGCCAACATGTTGGAAACAGTGTCCTTGCACCATCCCTACCATAACCGCAAAGACACTGGAGGAATTGACAGGCCTTTAGATTGAAATATCACCATGTTAACATTATATTGTTTGTCTTCGAACAAGTTCCGAAATTCCCAAGAAATTCAAACTAACCAGCATTTAAAAATATACTTTTTTAAAATTATATATTTATACATTTAATTATATTTGACTGTTATACACAAATCAAATATGACCTCTGTCCGATAGCATACAAACAATGGTTTCAGAGAGTCTAAACAAGACTGACTTTAAACCCTACATGTTTAATGTCTTTCCATCATGACTGGATGTCAGTGAGGTCCGATTGCGAAGGTGTTCTCCATGTCTAATAGCATTTTTGATTTACAGCTATGACAGTGAAGGACGTCTGACAAATGTGACTTTCCCCACTGGGGTTATCACTAGTCTGATTGGAGAGATGGACCGAGCCTTAACTGTGGACATTGAGACCTCAGGACGAGATGACGATGTCAGCATCACCACCAACCTCTCCTCCATTGACTCATTTTACACATTAGTTCAAGGTACAGCGAGTCTCTGCTGTATTATCATCATTAACAATGACCCATGATGGCTCTATAAATTGACCTGTTGCTTTAAGTCTTGGAAATGTTCCACACTGTTAATCAAGCTGCAACTTGCAGGTTAAATCAATATTAATGACCAAACTCTCATTACTCATTCATTAGGGCTAAAATTGTCAGATGGTAATTTATGGTTTGACTATAATCACAGCACCGCAGAGAACAAAAACACACTGGACACCTGAGCTCTGAAATAATACATCTACATTGCACAATTTAAAGTGTGTGATTTTTTTTTTTGTTTGTTTTAGTACTTTTAATAACCATGACCCTACTTAATATGCAAAGACAAGTAAAACATCTGTCATTTGAACTGCACAAAAAAAAGGAATATAATCACTGTGGTGCTATCAAAACATCCAATACAGAAAATGCTAGGTCCACCAGATATTTTAGACCAACAGGACTGTCTGTTTTTCCAGGCAGATTGGTTAACCTGTTAAAATCTGTTTTGCTGTTTTTTGTTTTTTTTGACAATGCAGAAATTACACACTGAGTGAGTGAGAGAGAGTGAGGTAACAGGCCGCTATACTGGTAACAAATTTGCATTTGGAAAAAGTCATTAGATTAATGGGAATTTAATCTATTAAAATTTAATCAATTTGCAGTGGTATGTAATACAGCTTGACCAAAATGTCACTTGAGAATAAACAACAAGGTGGTGGTGCAACAATGAATTCAATGAAGTCTTAATATAACCCTCATATCCTTCCTGTTTCACCATAGATCAACTTAGAAACAGTTACCAGGTGGGTTATGATAACTCTATGAGGGTCATCTACGCCAATGGAATGGACTCTCACTTCCAGACCGAACCTCACATTCTTGCGGGTGCATCAAACCCGACAGTGGCCCGAAGAAACATGACCCTGCCTGGAGAGAATGGACAGAACTTGGTGGAGTGGCGCTTCAGAAAAGAACAGAACAGAGGGAAAGTTGTTGTGTTCGGCAGGAAACTCAGGGTATGTAAACAATCTTTTGTCAGTGAACCAGACAATTATTTTTAAAATAATAGTCAAAGAGCAGCTCATTGTTACATGATCTGTTGTTCGTTCTCCTATTTCATTTGTTCCACAAAAAAGAGGCAGATTACCTCAAAGCAGAAATAAAGTAACCTTGATTCTTGGGGAAAACTGATTTGGGAAATTAGATCCTCTGAGTGACAATCAAAAAATATATTCTCTAAAATATTTAGAGATTAAAAAAGTGTTTAATGTTTATGCATGACAATGTGTGTAGTTTTAAGAGTAATAACAGTAAAAAAAAAGTGGGGTAAAAGTTGATTCAAAATTGTACCTGGCAATTGCAAAAGCAGTGAATTTTCTAACAAATATGAAAAATGCTTTCCTTTCATTAAAGGTCAACGGCAGAAATCTGCTGTCTGTGGATTATGACCGTTCACTGCGCACAGAGAAAATATATGATGACCATCGAAAGTTTCTTCTGAAGATTGTCTATGATGCATCTGGCCATCCTACACTGTGGGTGCCCAGCAGTAAGCTGATGTCCGTCAACCTGACCTATTCCAGCACTGGCCAGGTCACAAGCCTCCAGAGAGGCCCCACAACTGAGAGGGTAGAATATGACAGCCAGGGAAGAATAGTCTCCAGAACCTTCGCTGATGCCAAAATCTGGAGTTACACTTATTTGGACAAGGTGAGATTTGTCAATTTTTTATACATCTCTTAAAAGGTAGATGTGTTTTTGGAGCTTGGTTGTGATGATACATGAAGAACACTGGGTTGAAACAATATGGTGGATGGACAAAAATCTTCATTTCTGGGTGATCTGTTTCTTTTAGTTCAGGGTGTCCACAATACTCCACTATAACTGATTTTACAGATGGTACTCCCTTTGAAATGGTTCTCCAGAAGCATACCATTATCACTGTGTCAACAGCACAAACATAAATTGGGTTTGTTCAGAGAAATAGCTGAACTAAAAGACCCCTAGATTTCCAGGGGTCAGATATTTCTGTGGATTAATGTGGCTGGTTTATAGACTTCAGAATGTGGTGTGTGCAGAGAGGGACAAAAACTGTATGTTTGTTGTGAGCGAAATTGGTTGGTAAGGTCTTGTAGAGAAAATATTACAGTCTCAACATAAAAATGGCTTTTTACTAAAGGGGAAAAAAAGAGAACGTAATATGAAAAAATTAGCTTGCATGTGTTGTATTTTTGCAAATAACTAATACTTATTAAAGATGCTTTATGGACATTTAGTTAGGTAGAGTTTTTATACAGTTACAGTTACCAGACAAAAAGTCAGTTTCCTTCAAGAAAGCACTCAACTGGAACCACAGAAGTTTTGTGCAAAGAAAAACACTGTGTGCAAATGTGTATATTAAATATGCATGGGTAGTCTGTCTTTCCGTCGCCTGCCACATGTGCAGGTAGCGTGACCAGTGAGAGTATATCAAACATATGCCACCAGCAGTGTCTAGGGAACTAGAATAATGTCTGTCCAGGTATGGTTGACAAGGTGAAGGCATTAAAAGGTTGACACCCACTGTAGCAATTCCCCAAGATGAAGAGGACTCTAAGGATAGCCCTGAAAATCTGCAGACGTCAGTCAGTGTGTTTATTTTACTAGGCAAGACATGAAGATACGTAGTGATGCAGCAGCTCTGAATGCAACAGTCTCAGATCTATTCAACAGAAGGATCCCAGGGATGTCAGTACTTAAGCCCCACAGCAAGAAACACTTATTTATAATCCTTTGCTTCAACTCACCTCTCGCATTGCCCAACAAGACCCAAAACAGGCACAGAATAAACATGAGGCCTCCGTCATTCATAACTTAAAGGCAACTTGCTGACTTGTTTGTTTACCTCAAGCTTCCAGCTTAGCATACAGATGCAATTTAAAACCCCTTCTTTTTACTGATGCTGTAGTTCCATAATATTCAGAGCATGAAAACAGATTTCAACACACCTTATTGAGGCAAGTACAGGCACATCATGAGGCTAAAGTCAGTAATTGCAGAACATTTTATATTTATGCAGGCACACACATTAAACAGACCTGCATTTAGCAGCTTGAGGGTCAAGGAGAACTCAATTAGGCAAGAAAATAATCACTAAATGGAGCGTTAATACCTGCTATTGCACACCATTTGCATTTTAATTGTATGCAAGGAAGAGTAAGCATTTGTTTAGGTTAATTTCTCTTCTTTCCTACCTTTTGATCTACAGTCTATGGTGCTGCTTTTACACAGCCAGCGGCAGTACATCTTTGATTATGATCTCCAGGATCGACTCTCTGCCATCACCATGCCAAGTGTTGCCCGTCACACCATGCAAACTATCCGCTCTGTTGGCTACTACCGCAATATCTACAACCCACCAGAAAGTAATGCATCGGTTACAGTAGACTACAGTGAGGATGGCCAGCTCTTGAGAGTGGCACACTTAGGCACTGGCCGGCGTGTCCTCTACAAGTATCGCAGACAGAACAAGCTGTCTGAAATCCTATATGACAGCACACGAGTCAGCTTCACCTATGATGAGACAGCAGGTGTGCTGAAAACTGTCAACCTGCAGAGTGAGGGTTTCATTTGTTCAATCAGATATCGACAAATAGGACCATTGGTGGACCGGCAGATATTCCGCTTCAGTGAGGATGGAATGGTCAATGCCCGCTTTGACTACACCTACGACAATAGTTTCAGAGTCACCAGCATGCAGGGAGTTATAAATGAAACCCCACTTCCTATAGACCTTTATCAATTTGATGACATTTCTGGCAAGGTAGAGCAGTTTGGAAAATTTGGTGTCATCTATTATGACATAAACCAAATCATATCAACAGCTGTAATGACCTATACAAAGCACTTTGATGTTCATGGTCGCATCAAGGAGATCCAGTATGAGATCTTTCGCTCCCTCATGTACTGGATCACTATCCAGTATGACAACATGGGCCGTGTCACCAAAAGGGAAATAAAGATCGGCCCTTTTGCAAACACCACCAAATATGGCTATGAGTACGATGTTGACGGGCAGCTCCAGACAGTCTACCTGAATGAGAAAATGATGTGGCGGTATAATTATGACTTAAATGGCAACTTACATCTGCTGAACCCTGGCAACAGTGCAAGACTTACTCCTCTCCGCTATGACCTAAGGGACCGCATCACACGACTGGGCGATGTGCAGTATCGTATGGATGAAGATGGCTTTCTGCGCCAAAGAGGTGCAGAAATCTTTGAGTACAATTCCAAGGGCCTCTTGGTTCGGGTACATAGTAAAGCCAGTGGCTGGACCATCCAGTACCGCTATGATGGGCTAGGAAGACGGCTGGCCTCTCGTAATAGTCTGGGCCAACACCTTCAGTTCTTTTATGCGGACCTCAACTATCCGACGCGGATCACCCATGTGTACAATCACTCCAGCTCTGAAATCACCTCGCTGTACTATGACCTACAAGGCCATCTGTTTGCCATGGAGATCAGCAGTGGTGAGGAGTTTTACATCGCTTGTGACAACACAGGAACACCACTCGCAGTCTTCAGCAGCAATGGGCTTCTCCTCAAGCAGGTGCAATATACTGCTTATGGGGAGATCTACTTTGACTCAAACCCTGACTTCCAATTGGTTATTGGGTTTCATGGTGGTCTATATGACCCTTTAACAAGATTGCTGCACTTTGGAGAACGGGACTATGACATTCAAGCAGGTCGTTGGACCACCCCAGATATTAGTACCTGGACAAGAGTGGGAAAGGACCCAGCACCCTTCAACTTGTACATGTTTCGAAATAATAATCCCATAAGCAAGGTTCATGAGGTCAGGGAGTATGTCACAGGTAAGTAAAAGACCCTTGCTGTATACACATTTATAGAAAAATTCCACATATATTTACAGCATCTACTCCATTAAACGGTGTGAAGTTTATTTTCATTGTCTGTTATTTTATTCATAGATGTCAACATCTGGCTGGTGACATTTGGATTTCATTTGCATAATGTCATCCCTGGATTTCCCATACCTAAGTTTGACCTCACCCAGCCCTCACTAGAAATGAGGAAGAGTCAACTATGGGATGACCTACCAGTAAGCCATCTATTTTTAATAACATTTTGTTTACTAAATATTTTTGTCATCCCCTTTCCAACATTAGCTACTTTGCAGCATCTTTGAAAGTTGCTATTGTAGTTTTAAAAATGCAATGACAATTTCGGAATTTTACGATGTATTTCAATGTCATTCATTCAGGTCAAATGTTTGCCCTAGTTTACTAGTTTCATTCATGTGAAAACCTCAATGTTCACACATTTTTATAAACATTCATATGATATGAATTTGTATTAATGTATCATGGGTTTTTTTCCCTGTCCTTTTCAGTCCATTTCAGGGGTGCAGCAGGAGGTGATGAGACAGGCCAAGGCTTTCCTATCGTTTGAGAGGATGCCTGAGATCCAGTTAAGCCGTCGACGTTCAAGCAGGGAAAAACCTTGGCTGTGGTTTGCCACAGTCAAATCCCTAATTGGTAAAGGTGTGATGCTTGCCATTACCAGTAAGGGCCAGGTGGCCACCAACGCACTGAACATAGCAAATGAGGACTGCATTAAAGTGGCCACTGTCCTCAACAATGCCTTCTATCTAGAAGATCTGCACTTCACAGTGGAAGGTCGTGACACACACTACTTCATAAAGACCAGCCTGCCTGAAAGTGACCTGGGTGCCCTGCGACTCACAAGCGGTCGCAAGAGTCTAGAGAACGGTGTCAATGTAACAGTGTCACAGTCTACCACCGTAGTCAATGGGCGGACACGTCGCTTTGCAGATGTGGAGTTGCAATATGGCGCATTAGCGCTGCATGTGCGCTATGGCATGACACTGGATGAGGAGAAGGCGCGTGTCTTAGAACAGGCCCGTCAAAGAGCACTGTCAAGTGCATGGGCACGGGAGCAACAGCGTGTGCGTGACGGGGAGGAGGGAGTGCGTCTATGGACAGAGGGGGAGAAGAGGCAGTTGCTCAGCTCTGGGAAAGTGCTGGGTTACGATGGTTACTATGTACTATCAGTGGAGCAATACCCTGAACTGGCCGACAGTGCCAACAACGTCCAGTTCTTGAGGCAGAGTGAGATAGGGAAGAGGTAACAGTCTGACTGCACAGACTGTTTGACAGACTACTGCCCCTGTACTCCCCAAACTCCTCTCTCCCATGTACACTTTCCCAGAGCTCCCTTCCCAGAGACTAAAAGGAAGGTGTTATGTTCGAGAAGTGAGGAGTTGTGCCTAAGTGCCACACACACCGCAATTATACAAAAAAGAAACATGAGGCACTTCCTCTCATTGACTTAATCACACCACCAACCTACACATTTGTCCACATTATTGCATTGAATGGATAATGGACTCTCTACCAGAGCAAAACCCAAGGAAAAAAACTCAATTATTATTTGTCTTATTTTTTTGCTTTTTTTTATATATAAACCCTTAAAAGTGACTTGGTCAGTGATAAAATGGAGGGAAAAAAAGGAAAACGTGTTTACATGTGAAGACCACTGCACCCAGAAGAACTTATATAATGTTGCGAAAAAAGTTTCACAAGGCAGTGACTGTAATTCAGTGGTTCTTTCTGTCCTGGGCATCCTTGTTCTCAGAAAAAAAATGTCTTTTCAACTAATAAGGACTGGGTTTCAGACTGTGAGCTAGTTGATTGTCTTTCTTTTGCTTTGATTTCTAAAGGGACACAGCTGTGGTTCATATAATCAAACCAGAGTGTACAATCTCATTACTGAACCAACCCAAGTGGTGAAGAGAGCGGAAACTGACAGAACAAAATATATAAATATATATCTCAATACTGACCGGTACTTTGACAAGAGATGTTAGAATATCTTTATGGATTTTTTTAAAAATAAAAAAAATTCCACTTATCCGTACAACAATATTAGTCGCAGAGAAAGTAATTTATGTACAGTGTTTATACATAAAAAATAAAACCTTACAAATATTGAGACTTTTTCGTCTTGTCATGCATTACTGTTTATACTCATGAATTTTAATATTTTATCTTATCAAAATTTGTGGTAATGCTAACTGAAATAAAATCAGCTGTACTGTGTCATTGAATCCTCAGCATTGTTTTTCTCTTGTTTTCTCTCCCCATCATCTGAACTGATTGTTGCCACATTTTCTTTCTATTCTTCAGATTGTCTAAATACGCTCAGTGGTTTCATGGCATTACTGCCATATCTATAGGTTTAGAGTAGCTGTTGTCCAACAGTGGGTTCGGTAAATACTACATCCTAACAGGGGTTTCGTAATTTGCCAGAAATGATTCCTTTACAGTAACGTCATGGTATTGTTCTGT
This sequence comes from Danio albolineatus, assembly GCA_903798035.1. Taxonomy (NCBI): domain Eukaryota; kingdom Metazoa; phylum Chordata; class Actinopteri; order Cypriniformes; family Danionidae; genus Danio; species Danio albolineatus. The sequence continues at coordinate 128,235 of CAIGQQ010037945.1, read as the reverse complement.
CTAACTGGAATGAGTTTCAAAATGAATGCCTCACTTTCTGTCCAGAAATAGCCTTGCTTTCTACCGAGAGATAAGACTTTTTTTATTATTATTTTTAATTTCCGCTCTTTTTAATATTTTAAATGAAGGACATATCACTAACATTAATGTGTGTTGCCACTAGCAGCACGAGGGAAAACTTACAAGGAGTTTATATCCCTGCATTTCAACCATGACTAACAAACTCCTTTGACATGAAGAAAAGCTCTACTGAATCAAAAGGGTCATTTGACAGCAGCTAGAGTCCTCTGGCTTTTTCTAGTGATCACAGATACTGCCCTATGATCATGTTTGGATGCCAGAAATAAGTGGTTGGCATGGAGCCAAATTTATGTAAAGAAATCCTACAGCTAGTGCAATTTTGACAGAACTAAATATGATTGAACAGTTTCTTTAAAGGATAATTCCACCATGACCCACATGAAGGAGATTGATACAGGATTTCATTGACAACCAAATGTATTCATCTGAAAGCACCACATTAAAGCGATCACCCCAAAAGAAAAAAATTATAATAATAATTTGTATGCCTAAATGGACTGCCTCCTTCTTCAGATACTGTTTTTGTAAAGGCTTTTTAAAGATTGTATAAAATAAAATGTTCTGACTAATGAATGAGAAAATATTGTTTCCGTTTTAGTTTGTTGTTTTCCTATGACAAGTTTTTAAATCAATCATGTAATTGTACCTATTTTTCTATTCATGTGTGAGTGCAGGTCTGAAGGGGATATTTCCTACCTGTGAGGTTTGGTTTGGGATTCTCAGTTTTTGACTGATGGGTAAAGGTCTGAGCTCGTTGTAAGGTTGAACTTTTCCTTCTGTAAAGAGAAAAAAAGGGAGCACTTATTTAATAAACTAGTAATAACCAGAACAAGAACCACTGCAATATTAAAGTGTTTGTCCTAAAAGGATTCTGCGAGGTTACGTGTGGAGTGGCCACTGTACTCAGTGTGTGTGTATGAACAAACGCCAGTGTTTGTCAAAATACTGAAAGTATTCTGATCAAAACCCAGAACTAGCTTAACAGAAGCAGATTTGGGGAAAATGTTACAGAGTAGCGAGGAGAATATAAACGTCTGTGAGAGGAGGAGTAAGAACAGAAAATGTCCTGATATGTTTGCTATTGCATGCATACAGTGTAAACCCGAGGAATCAAAGGAAGGACACTTTTCTTACAGCATATTAGTGCCAATATGTACGTGGTCTGTTTTGATATTTCTTTGCACTAAAATGTATATGTTGAAGATGATGCCTCTACATTATACATTATTGCAGTCGTCATGTCTCTGGTCTGATCTGAGGGAGATTGTAAAAACCGGTTCTTTTTCCTGAGTTAAAAGGAAAGATGCCTGTACAGTAAAATCATCAGTATTTAATTTAAACTTTTGAAATAAATGCCATTGTTATCACAGTTCACAGTCACTTAACTTTTTCTCATATCAGATCTGATGTGGGATTTGGTACTCCTAAAATGTTTGCATTGTGTGACTCAATTTGTCGGAGTACTGAAAATGCTGTGTGTGATAAGCTTTGTTGCTATTGCAACAAATCAACCATTGTTTTGGTTTGTTTTTTTCTTTCTGTTTTTTTCCAACAGCCTCTACATTTTGTGTATTTTGTAATATCTGTTTTACATACTTGTTCCAAACAAATACTACAAAACTGAAGTGATTTCACCTGTAAATTCTATAACTTATCTTACAATCTCTCGTTTGTAATGAGGATTTAGAGAAAGTTGTATTACTGATGTTCTTCTGTTCTTTGTTTTTGCTCAGTTTTGCTTTTGTATTGTTTTTATAGCCACGCGGCATTTGGAAAAAGGCTCATGGTTTCCATTTGATAGACACGTCTGTTTAGAGTGCAATTAAAGTGCAATTTTGATGTAATCTAAACTAGGTCACTGCTGGATTCATTACCTTTTATCTTCAACATGTTTAATGCTCCACAGAGATCAATCATAAAAATAAAATGTAATATTCAAAAGGGTTGTGTATTTATTAGTCCATTACACAAATCTGACCACAACTTTTACACAATTAGCCAGAAGATGCAATTGCGGTTAGCGAGTAGTTTTTAAATCTAATGAGTCTCATAAATTTGCGTGTGAATAGTGTTTAATCACAAATAATAAAATTTAATACTAAAATTTATTCAAAATGTACAACAAAATCAACGGACACCACACATAAGCAATAATCATGTACGTCCAAAGCCTTCTAAGCACCTATAAAGAACCCTACATATAATTAGATGTCATTTACAGGGAGGGTGAAAAGTAACTAGACACAGACACACTAGACACAGTATAATTAGAGGTCCAATTAAATAAATATGATCATATTAAATTTCTTATGTATAAAATAGTTAATCAGAGGTTCAAAAAACAACTACCTGAACTTTCCTTATATAAATGGTAATTATTTTGTCTCACCTTGTGTTTGGAGGCTTGGCACATTTCTTGGTTCTGCTTGATGACGTTGTGGCACATGCTCTCAGTAGAGAATGTCTCTTTAGGCTGGACAGCCGCTTCAGCATACGATCCCACCAATCAGTTCTGGAAACAGGAGGTGCACCATACTGAATTATTGCGGACTTTTGATCGCTCTGTCTTTATGTTGCTGGGAAACCACTGTATCAACGGTCATGATGTACGCTTTTTTCCCCACACAGTTGACTTTTTTTTTTTTTTTTAATTCTGGCCTCCACCTCCGACAGCAAAACCTCACGTTCATAAACTAAACAATTTTTTTCTCTTTTTGCCAAATTGTCTTTCTCTGGATGAGGGCCTCTTTGCAGAAAGTCCTTATATGGAGGTGGTTTAGGCATGTACTATACAAATTACTAACCCTACTAACCCCAATGCTGATTTACAACTTTCTAAATTCACTAACAAGAACATGTTTAACAAGCTCATGTGCGTACACGGGTGTTGGGAATTAGGAAGAGAAGATTTCATAAAAGGTTTGTATTTACAAAACACGCATGCCATTATTAGTGAATGAGACCCATTGTCTTGTTTCTATCAGAGCATGACTGTAGTCTTTTTAGATTAGTAATTCACAAAAAAAGGAAATGTATCTTCAGAACACCAATGAAGTCCAATTCTATTAAAGATAAGAAATTTCTTTCCATTCAGTGAAATTCTTTTCACCCCAAACGCTGACCAAGAAAGTTTAATGCGGACCTTCTGAAAAGAAACGATTGCTTTATGTAATCAACATTTTATTTTGCCCTTTACATATAAATATTGAATGCTTGCTAGCTGCACAACAACAACTGAGGTTGATTCTTGTCAATAGACTATAGAATACACTGGTATAGTTTTGAATGGTGTGACAGTGACTTTGAAAAGTGTGACAGTCAATATGGTGGATGAAGACTAGACCCACTGGACAAGTCTACAGGGCAGGGGCTCAAACCAGATGCGAGTTTCTGCAGATTTTGTGTGATTCAAAAGTTTAGAAATTAAAGTAAATGGATGGTTGTTGTATGATTTTATTATTGATTCCTAAAATGAAATTGAATCATAAGCTTAGCAAACAATTTTGGAGGATTTGATGTTTCCCCATTCAAACAGAATGCTCGAGCAAACAGCCCAAGAAGTTTGACTTGCCTTAAAGGGCCACGAAACCCCCCAGTCTCAGCGTGGTGTTTTCACACCTCTAGTTTGGAAAAGCTCAGTAAAGTGGGCGTGTCCAGCTCTGTTTAGGTAGGAGTGTCGGGGAAGGAAAAAGAGGGAAGGTTTTGCATAAAAATGTGAGTTTCCATTTGTGCACGCGCTCATTTTCACACAGAATGTGTTTACATGGACATCAGTAATCAAATTATTTGCCAAATTATTAATTTGTTGACTTTAACGGCACTTTCTCATTTATTTCGGATTCGCGTGATGGGCAGGGCTTCTGTCTATGGTTTGGTGACTGTAGCTTTATTGCTAAATGGCTAACAGGGGTTTTATAGAGAGAATAACTGTTTTATGTTCTTTATGAAGGCTAAAAAACAGCGTCGATTCGTTTGGAGCTGTATCTGAGTCCACTAGATTATTTCAGAGTTGCACGGAGCTCTATGAGTTCATAAACTCCTCCAGAAACTGAACCTGGATGATGGAAGCTTGCAGCAGTGCTTTTGACTGAGCCGAGCCGAGTTTTCCCTCAGGACACCAACAACAGGCGCTACGTCATAATCACACCCCCACAAGAGCAAGCTCCTGATTGGTTAACGCGGCACTAACGTCCGCTGAAGCTCATTTTCATTTCATTTTCAAACTGAAACGATTCGCGTGAATTGCGCGTTAAACGCGCGGCGCCATTCGCGCGTATCGCTTCGCAGGATGCCTATTCATGCCTTTGCATTGACTTAGCATGTAAATCACTCGCACTTGATGCGTCTTCCGCGTCTGCTGTAAACGCAGCATAACAGATACAATCTTCGAAGCGATCATGAATATTAATGAAGCTGCGCTGCTTACACAATAGAGCGCTCTGGTTGGTTTGAACCAAGTCTATCTCATGAATTAATGCAGTACACTCAGAGACGTCAGAATGTTCTGGCCAGGACAGACGTCCACTTTTCACACTGGAATATACGCAAGGATCTCATCGGCGTGACGCAGCTTCAAAAATTCGTTTCAAACCGGAAGAACGATTTTGCTCGAAATAACGCAAAAAACAACCAATTTTCACTTTTTAGTCAATTATATGTGTCCTAATAGTGTTTATAGCAGCGTGGGACACATATATGACTGTCAACAGCTCAAAAAATGTGTTTTGGTGTTTCATGGCCCTTTAAAGGGACTTTTCAAAGAACCACTGAGGCTTGTTTCACAGAGCATGTTGAGCATCTATTTAAAGAGCTATGAAACACCTTTGTCTCAGTTTTCACACCTTTGGTTCACATCTTTGTTGAGGTGGGAGTGTCACGTGTGGAAAGAGGGAAGGGTTTGCATAAAAGGGGAGTTTCATTACTTGCACAAAACATTTGCACACTCGCACACATCTGAGGAGATGAAGGGTGATTCTATGAGCAGCATTTACAGCAGCTGTGTGAAAGTAGAAGATTTGCAGCAACAGAATCTCCTGAATCGCAGTTTTATTGATTACAGTACAGGCACACCACCTTATAGATGCAGGAGAGAGCATAGATGCTCCCGATGAGGTGCAGATTGAATTCTCGCAATGGTATTTTTTAACAGTCACTGTTAAAAATCATTTGGCCACAAATACCGCACTGCACATATTACATTTCTGTGAACAACATTTGATGCTTGAGTCAACATAACCTAATTAAATTTGCATGTGTGCAGGATATAAAAATCAGATTTAAATCCATTTAGCAGAGACCCCTTTACAGTAGGGATGCTACGATCGATCAGCCGGCGATCAGTATCAGCTGATAATCACATTTTATGACTCACCAATCTTGAACTGATCGCAAGTGCTCTAATCAGCATTGCTAAAACACGTGAAGATGTAAATGATGTGTGGGGGCGAGAGTGATGACTGTACGCGTCACAGCAACTTAAATCATTGTTGCAAGTGCAACCGTTGTATGTCCAGTGTTTTGAGCTGCTGTGACACAAGCGGAGCTAGCATCTCATCCAACTGTATGGCCTCTCCCTGAAGCTTCATGATTCTCCCGAATATTCATAGTGGTGCCTGCCGTGATGCCCATGAATGAGATAAGGTACCCTGCAAATCAGGCTGACACAAGAGTACAGATCGCGAGAGGCACAGTGATGTTCTAAGCATTGCATTTGTTAGGTTAAATGAATAGCGCAGTAAAGAAAATCCCCGCTCTCTCATTGAGCTGCTGTGAGACTGTCCGGAACTGCAATCATTGAACTGCTCTCAAGAGTTGGAGATGAGTAAAATATTTGAATGGCCTTGTATGTATTTAGGCCTTTTTACATACAAAAACTGAAAGTTCTGTGTTTTTGATATTGCAAGAAAATTAATTAAATAAATATTTTTTTACTTATTTAATAATATAACTTTTTGCCAAATTACTGCTATAAACAGTAGTTTATAGGCCTATGTCCTTTAAGTAAAATAATGTATTAATTGTATTTAACTTCTTATGCATCAAATATAGCCTACGCTCCAAACTTTTTTTTATTGAGACATGTTGAATTCTTCTTTCATCATTGGAAATGTTTCTAAATAGCATTGTTAGTCATTTCTTACCAGTGTTTTATTTTTTGTAAACCTGTGTCTGACCATTACAAGTCCACACTAAATGGTAGTAAGAGACATGTTTAAGGAATTATATGCAACATCCTTAATTCATTCTATTAGGTAAGGAGAGACACCCCACTTGAAATCATACTTAGAGGGAAAATGTGCTTTATGACAAGGAATCGGTCTTGGTATCGGCTGCAAAAATCCTGATCGAAGCATCCCTAGTTTACAGTATGTAAATTTAAATAAAACCGTTTTCACAAGATTTACATGTCATAATACCATTAACAGTTGATTATGGAATATTTAAGTGCCCCAAAACATCAAAAATCAGTTAATCTGGCATCTGGAGGTAAATTTCTTGATCTGACAAACCATATTTAACTGGAAAGTCCACTTTGCAATGACCATTGACCTCATCAATACAAATAATCAAAAGGCTACACTAACCTTCACTGCGGAACATGTTGTGTGGACAGAGAACTGGTCCAAATTTCACTTTAGTGATAAAAGAAAGTTACATTTATTTGGGTCAAATGTCAAACTATGGAAAGACAGAATAAAGTGTGTAAAGAAGTCCTATATTTGTCATGGTTTGAGGGAAGGTTTCCTGGAGTGATTACAGCAAACGAATTTAGAGACTACAAAAAATAAATCCGTAAGATCACAAGGGCTTCCGGTTGTGTGCAGCAAATTCTGTTCCAAAGAATTATAAAAAAAGATATAGCTCTAGCATTTGACAAAGGAGAACTTCCAGAATCTCTACCAGTTCAGTGCTGGTTAAAACTCCTCCAACAGACGAAACTGTGGATTGTGAGCCACAACCTGTAAGTATTTTTATTTGTTAAAATTGATCAATTACATGCACAGTGTCTAGCGTTAATGGTATGTTGTAGCGAGGACGTAAACAAGAATGTAAACAACAGGAAATGCTGTTTGGCACCACTAACAATTTAGCTACAGATTCATATTTATCAGTCAAACCGCTGTAAACAGCCACAATCTTCAGCAAGCGCTGCAGTGGCTCTCTATGTGGACACTTTAAGTGTCGCTCTATGCGGTTGCTTTCCTTGCGTTCTACATCTCAAATAACAAACTTGCAAAAGATATGTGAACGTTTTATATTACTTACACATGCTGATTCTGAATACATGTGAAAGACACTTGTCAGAATTTATTTTAGAGAGCAGGCTGTGTGCTCTTCATTTTCTGTCTGATTCAGGCAACTAACACTGCTAACAGCTGCTCTTGACTGTACTCAACTGTTTACACAACGCAAAAGCATGCGCTTGTAGGGGCGTGACGTAGAGCCAATCTGCGAATCACAGCACATTATGTTAGCTGACCAATCAGAGCCTCTTGAGGGTGGGCCTTTCAGATAAACTAGGAAATATGACAGTCGTTTTCTTGTTAGTTGAGTAGCTGTTTATAATCAAAGTAAGGTATATGAAAAAAATAACATGATTTTCTACAAGTGAAGCATGAGAACACATAGCTTTGCATCTTATAAACACAACCAAGCCTTAAAAATACACTGTGGATCACCCCTGTAAACCTGAAAAAAGCTGGAATAATGAAATGGCAGTCAAGAGTACTGATTTAAATCCAGTTGGAAAACTCTGGAAAAATCATTGGCAATTTCCTTTAAATTTTTCAAAAATGACATTATTTCTGGGGGGAAAAACAAGTTTTTACACTGTTCTCTGATGTTGATCTCTACCTTAAGTGGTAATATTGTTCTGGTTGACTTAAAATGATATTTAATGAAAGAATCACTGAAACAGACAGAAAGCATGTTTTCGTTTCTAATTGAACATCAGTTCGATATTCACAACAGAACAGATACAACAGAAATAAAGAATACAATGAATAATTGATACTGTTCTGGGAGTCAGTCATTTTCAAAACACAAACCCTGAGAGGCTAATAAATATAAAATTATGTTGTGGAGAAAGTATGTGAGAAGGTTCTGATTTCACGGTTTCACGAGTCAGTATATTTCATCAATTATCCATACGTTTCAGAACTGGTGGGGAAAAGTGTCTCATATTTGATATAGTACATTCCAATTATGGATGTTTCATCCAACACAGCTCTCCTGGAAGCCTAGAAACTGAAGGTCAAAGATTAATGAGTAAGTTTGATCCTCTACAATGAGCATTCGCATATACCTGACAACCAGACTTAAACTTGCCCAATCTAACAACCTTTTCCCACCTCACATAGCAGTCAGTGCCCCTCATTCACCTACCTCATCAGTAAAACACTGCCCTACAGTAAGACTTTTATGAAGAGAAAGCCTAAAGGGTTTGGCCCAGAATACAGCCTCTGATTTCATGGGCAATATCCC
>CAIGQQ010037945.1:56141-74670 GCA_903798035.1 Danio albolineatus | reverse complement strand
TCAAACTATTGCAATATATCACAATATTTATTGTATCGCAATATATCTCAATATATTGTATCGTGACCCATGTATCGTGATATGTATCGTATCGTGAGGCCCATGCCAATACACAGCCCTACTACTAATATCGCATTGAAAAGTAAATTCTACTGGAATATATGATACTTCTCTCAAGATTTGTTCAAACTAAGCCATGTTTTAATTCTGGTGGGTTTTCATGAAGACGTTTGAGTTTCTGTGTGTACATGATAACAAAAGGGACTATTTGAAACAGCAAGACAAAAAAAAACATATAGTAACTCTCAGAGCAGTCAGTCACTCACAAATAAAATAAACGGTCCTCTGAATTTTACAGACACTAATCCACATCTCATTTTGATTATGTGCACAGCACTACAACCAAAATTCTGGGACACTCTGCATTATGAAGCTAATTCATTTTTATGACTGGATTCCACACCTTCTTCACCATGCAAATAATAGGCCTCTATCTGTTACATAAATGCAAAGGCATGCCTGCATTTAAGAGCGGCTTAAGTGTCCAAACACATTTTAGGGCCTCTGCATACATGAATATAATCAATACTCCACTGGTGAAAATGTAGCAGAATACAGCGGGTGAAGTAAGTATTGAACACGTCACCATTTTTCTCAGAAAAAGATATTTCTAAAGGCGTTGTTGACTTGAAATTTTCACTGGATGTTAATAGCAACCAAAGAAATCCATATATGCAAAGAAAACAAATCTAATTAGTTTACAAATGAAGTTATAAAAGAGAAGGTATTGAAGAAAGGAAGGTAAGTAAAGGCAGTGAAAGCCCAGACAGAAGCTGAAATCTTTCAGAAGTTATTCAGCAACCCTCGGCCCTTCATCATTGTAAATTAATATTCGCTCCTTCAGTCCAACATCTACATCACCAGGATGATGAAGATGAAACCAGGGTGGACATTTCAGCAACACAATGATCCAAAACACAGCCAAGGAAACTCTCAAACGCTTTCAGAGAAAGGAAAACAAGCTGTAGAATGGCTAGACCTGACTTAAATCCAATAGAAGATCTAAAATAAAGATCCAGTTTGGATAGACGAAACCCGCAGAACCATCCAGATTTTTACACTCTGTTAGTCTGTGAAAAAAAATAAAAAATAAAAAAAGTAACACCTAAGCAATGCATGTGATTTCATTCTTCATATGAGGCGTTATTATGCCACCATCATTAAAAATATTTTATATAAAAGTATTAAATACATTTAAAGTTCGTTAAAATTATGTGTTAAAGTGTAAAAAAAAATTATGTGTTAAAAAATATATATTTGAACTTTACTAGTTATTAACTCAATTTAATAAAATAACAACTTGGAATGATTTTTTTTTTGGGCATTAACAGACATTAGAATCATCTTAAATTAATCCTACTGTATAAGGGTAAACAAAAGGTGTCATTTAACACAGAATTCAGCAGTCTATTCAATGGCGTAGGCCAGATTAATGTGAGAATGTTAATCATCTATTAATTCAAGCATTTGGTGCTGATATGAATAACCACTGCCAATACAACAATCTGAATGTTAACTAATAAAAATGATTCATGTTATCATGAAGTGTCCCCAATGTCAATATTCATTATCATAATATACTGAATTATTGAATATTGACATAAGTCTAGATATAACCGATGGTATAAATAAGAACACAGGCTGAACATTGGGGCTACAAAAAAAAAAAAACATGACCAGTGTTAAATGATTTTTAATATGCGCTTCATTCCATGGCCCTGTAATCAAAGAGCTGAAGGGGTGGAAATGCAGAAATCCAGCAGGCCAAATTCATAGTAACAGTAGAAGTATCGGAGAACTGCCTTCAAAAACGGGCAGCGGGGGAATTAACCTTGCTACCCTCAAAGACGGGCAAGAGGCATGAAAGTATCTTAAAAGATTTCCTGATTTTCATCTTCAGGCGGATCTACGCCTTTTGTCTCCTCAGGCTCATGTCCCCCCAGTCCTATTTGATCTGACTCTGATGAAAGGCTTCAGAGTATATTTACTGTGCATCTATATATAGTGTGTACATACAACTGGGGAGATGAGATTTCAGTCCTGTCCGCTCTGGCTGTGGCTCCCGCTGGCTCTCTCCAACATAAAGAGGACTCTGTTAGGGCTGCAAACCCCACGGAGAGTTCAGCAGAGTAGTCGGTTAATCCTGCATCTCATTAAAATAAAATGAAGGACTTCTTCCCTTACATTATGCGTTTAGGGGGGTTAAATGTTTGCATTTACATTTGGCTCTTTTAGTCTCAGTGTTCCTATGAACTGCTTTGAGCTACATGGTCGGTTTAAACGTTGTCGTCATGATGCACCTCAGTAGTATGTTTGTAGAATTACTTGGTTTTGAGATTTGTTCTTTACAAAAATAGTTTGTGTGGTGACTATAGTGTTGTCACGATACTGTATTTCAGTTCCAATCGATACTGAAATTTTAAAAAAATTTAACTGTAACATCCCACTAGGCATGGGACGCAGTTTGGAAAAGTCAAGGTTTTAAAACCACCAATATTTTCTGTAATGCAGTTCCTAAAGTATGTGTAAAAAAATTGTATTTACTTTTCTTGTTGTTGTTGTTGTTTAGGACAACAGTATCTCCAGCAGAAAAGATATCCAAAGATGCTGCTGTTAATTGTAAAGAAATATGTGAAAACGAAGTCATTATTGATTCATTTTCATTGTTTAGCCTGACATGTTTACTGCTCCAAAATATATGAAATGTTTCTCAAAATAAAATGTATTGTTTTTTTACCTAGACACTTTAAAAGAATATATTTTAGAGCAGTAATTACAATGCCGTCAAACTGTGAAACCGTGATATTTTTATCCAAGGTTATCAAACCGTCAGAATCTTATACCGGCCCACTAACATTTAAGGGTGTTCTTAAACACTGCTGATTTCCCATTGTGTTCACATGCTCAACAGAAATTTCTGTGATTGGCCATGAAGGTCATTAATTCATTCGTCTTCACTGGTGTTTACGCAAATACAGGGACTCTGGAGCGTTTTAAAGCCGTGAAGCTAAGTCGATTCATCGGTGGATCACTCATATGTCGCCTCATAGACAAGCCAGCTGATCTTCACAGCTGTACAATGCTCCAGTGTCCCTGTACCTGGGTAAACATGCAACAATGCAAATCAGAGGTGTTTAAGAATGCGCTCAACAGTGATTAAACTCAGTATCGTGACAACCCTAGGTGACTGTTATCAGTAAGATTAACTGTAAATCTATGAAACTATACCAATCAATTGATGTCAGTGAAGCAACCAAAAACACACACACACACACACACACACACACACACAGCTTTTCTAGGTCCAGATGCAAAACTGGCCACCCTGCTCATAACTGCACCTTCCTAAAGCTTTGAATGATATCTATACGATGCGAGATGTGGTGTTCTTGCTTTCATTAAAACTGAAAGAGAACGAGTGTCCCTGTCACAGCAAGCTTTTCTAGCTAAAGTTGAAATTGTGAAATGGTGGAAAAATTTAAAACTGTATTTTTTTTTTTTACAAACATGCATGAAGTTTCTACTTAGCCAGACTGAACAAGTGGCTATGACGCAAACCACATCTTTTCTGCAGGCATGCACTAATCAACCTCACAGAGCAACAAATAACAAGGAAAGGGGGATGAAACGTGACTCATTTGTGTTGCCAGATCTTGGTGCAAAAACAGCAAGCAAGAACTAGTCCATTAAAAACACAATAGTTCCAATTACATTAAGTAAAAAATATGTATTATTTTGCTTAATATATTATTATTATTAATAACATGTTGGATATACTGATATCCGCATCTGACCACCTTATTGACTGTAATAACATTTATGAGTAAAACCTAAAATTGAAGAACCAAGACGCTGAAAATAAGTGGTTACGGCAACACTGCAGGCACACACACACACACACACACACACACACACAACACATCTGTCAGGTTTGGTGTTGTAATATTAAATTGGCCAAAAATAGCGAGTGACACCAAAAACGGAAGATGGCTGACAGTCAGTTACCATGGTGCCAATTATCCAGTTTCGTCATGTTTTGTAGACCACTGAACAATCTAGGGAATTTACTATGTTTAGTGCATTGCCTAAACTACTCAAGTATTCGCTTATTTTGAATATTTGCTAATTAATGATTGGAGATTAAGACTACATTTTAATATGACTTTAATAATAATAATAATTTTAATGTTAAATAATTTTTTTTTTTTAAACTTCCACCTGTCCCCTAAACAAAAATAAATTTTCTGTGCCACCACAAAGTAACAGCTGGCCCCTGCTTGGCCACCCCTCAGAAAAACTACGAAACTGTCTAGGCCACTAAAATGGCGAAGTTCTCCAGTTTTATAAGTGCAGCAACACTTGAAAAGCAAGGATATAAATGTGGTATCCAGTCACAGAAAAATCTGATTTTGGTATATTTTTCATGAATAATTCTAAAATAGTGCTGTACACCTAATCAGATCACCATATGTATTATTAAACCTTTTTTCTCTTTGCATTTAAATGTAGCTGCTCACTGGATTTTAATTTACAATCATTTTTGTACAAATGAATGTAAATTAAATTAATATACAAAAATCTGTTTTTTGTAATTATCTTTCAAAGTAACACAGAATTAAAATTTGATCAAGAAAGAATCATGACCTAGATCTAAAGTCAAATTATGGGTACCCACATTTACATTAGGAGTCAGTGTTGACGCTTCTTACTTACTTTCAATGGAGTAAGCATTGCCAAACTAAATTATGGTTAATTCGAGACGCATTGGATCCAATGCTCGCTACAGAAGTTGAAAAAAACTTTAAATACCAACGTCAGCATCAGCCAATGAGATCTTTTTTTACAAATACAAGTGCAGACACTAGCCAATCAAGTTCATGCATAGTCAAAGATAAATAGAAATGTTAAAATGGAGGAAAAGCATTTTATCACCGCTAATAATGACCTTGTGCTTTAATACTGCTGTACTTTTCTGTGTCATAATCCATGCTGGATGTGCTTGGCTGTAGTCACCATGACGATCACATGAATGTGAAGCTTGAGACACACCCTCCATCAAACGCTAACGTTGATTCCTTGTGTGAATGCACCATAAACAGGACATGCTTCAATTAATGGTTGCTACAATATTAACTAAATAAACAGGTAAGCAAAAATAAGCATATTTTACAGTTACTAACTAATTTTACTATTAAAACGATATTTATAAAGCACAAATATCCACTGATCCTCCCGATAAATATACCCCGATTATATTATGCTGTGTAATATTGCTGTTTGGGATGCTAAAAGCTCAAGAGAAATGTGCGTGCAAGATTTTTTATTTTCTAAATGCATCCAAACAATTGCAATGGGTGCCTAAGAGATAGTTTACCCAAAAATGAAAATACTGCTATGATTAAGAAAATTGACGAAAAAAGAAAAGGAAGGAAGGAAGGAAGGAAGGAGGGAGGGAGGGAAGGAAGAAAAGAAAGAAAGAAAGAAAGAAAGAAAGAAAGAAAGAAAGAAAGAAAAGAAAGAAAAGAAAGAAAAAAATAAACTCAAATTGATTTGGAACAAGCCCAAATAAATTTAAGTGTTTTTTTTTTTTATTAAGCAAATGGTTACAGGTTTCCAAAATTCTTCAAATTATTTTCTTTTGTGTTCAACAGAACAACAAAACTGAAACTGGTTGAGCATGGCAGAATTTACATTTTTGGGTGAACTATCCCTGTTAATAGTATTATATTAAATCATCATTACTGTATATAATGGCTATTTATTCCAGTTGTTATTAAGGCGTTACAGTTTAGTTTCCTCTGTTGTTTGAAGCTTATCTAGACTTATGTGCAGTGCTTACTCATTCTTCCCCAAGCGTGTCTTTTTTCAAAGGCTCACAGAGGCTTTTTGAGGCTTCAGGTCACACGTACACCCACACATCTGAGGGTCGGCCTCCGTTACAGCCTTGATTGTACAATCGTTCGGGCCAGTCAAAACCGAGAAGAATGCAAATGAAGCCTCTTAATTTCCAAGCCACACAGCAACCCTCTACTAAGGTCAGACTCGAGAGACTCACTTGTACGTGACGCCCGCCAAGTTGAGCAGCCGTCTGGAGGCAGTCATTTCTGGAGTGTCATGGTATTTGTCTGACAAATAGATCACATCCTTTATACCTGTAAGGCAAAGACAGCAGAAGAATAGTGTGGGTCAGACAAAGGTACACTTGCACGCACACACACACAAACAGACGGAGAAATTCAAACAAACAAGTCCAACGAGAACGGGAACCCAAAATAGCCTGTTAGGAAAGAACAAGAGCTTGTGTTCGGGGAGAAGGAAGGTGAGTCGATAACTTGTCGCTGCAGGCTCAAGCCAATATAAACCAATCCCAATTGAGACCAAATCTGCCCTGCTGGCGTCTTTAAAACACGTGGTGCTTTTGGCAGCACCCCCTCTCGTCCTGCTGACTACTCACAAGCGGCCCACATGAGGCGATTCTATAAAGGGCCCCGTTAGCCAAGCTTTACAGAGAAATGAGAGGGATCTGGTGAAACCACTTAGACTCCCTCTTGCCCTCAACGCTTTCAGAGGTGAAAAGAAAAGTCCAACATTGCCAACGGTTGTAGCAAATCGCAGATGAATATACCGGAGAGATACCCACACCCACCCCCTAAAACACACAGCGTCTCCATCATGTACTTTTATCTGCACAGGAGGAGAGAAGTGCTCTGATCGAAGGCAAAATGACTTGCACAGAGTGAATTCCACCTGTCATTAAAGGCTGTCATTACAAGCATGGGGCCTCTCCACGGTATTACTTGAACAATTTCTGAGGGGGAACAGATAGAATTACCATGGAACAGCCCGGCTATGCCATCTTAAAACCCATTTTGTTGGTGCAGTGGAGAAAAATGGCTTTGTACATATCCGTGCATGAGTTTCGTCTGGCTATTTAAAATAAAAAGCAAGCGTTCAATAGTGTCCAACAATAAAGTGGTTTCGAAGAAAGTCTGAGTGATATGTAAAGGGAAAAATAGAAATTCCACCAGTGTCTCCGTGTAAACATGTCTTTTCATGAAAAGAACATGAGAATAAGCATCGGAGTCGCTCGAAACGCTTCCAAGACGACAAGCTGTCCAACAGAAGGGAAGTCTGTGATGGAAGGTGGAGCAGAACTCTGGAGATGCCACGTTTCCAGAACGCTCTCTGGAGATGAGGTGACAGTGCAGTCCCTCAGTCCCTCCAAAAACAGTCAGAGGAAGTGACAAGATGGCAGCTGCTTGGGAGCTGAACACTTTAATTCCTCAGAGAAAGAAGAAGCTCTAAAGCCAGCTTCAGAAACGCCGTCGTCAGCATCGAGGAGCAAAAGTGCAGGAGGGGGAATCAACATGGGAGCTAGAAGAAGTGAGAATGATTTGGTGTCAATTCATATGGTGAGACTGGGAGATGGACACGTTTGAACTGCGTTTGAAAAGAGAAGTAACACTTTCCCACTGGAGAAATAGCTACGGAATTAGACACAAAAAAGGGGGAAAATGTCACTTACGGGGTTTTTACTTTCTTGATGCACTTTATTGTGAACACAATTATGGACCAAGACAAAAGGTTGAGGAAAAAACTGCTGTCAAATGACCGAAACGGCAGACATCTACGCGGGGATAAGATTAAGGCAAAACAAAAACCGTCGCTGGCACAAAAATACCTATTAATGACAGCAAAATTCATTTTAATAAATCCCTCTGGTTATAATTAAATTACGTTACAGTTTTCCATTAGACAACCGCAAACCGGTAATATCAAAAGCTTTAGCGTGCACACAGCTCAGCCGCCTTTATGAGAGAATCAGGGTGGATTCGCATTCCGAGTCTACTAATATTGCCTTTATCCTCATGTTTTTTCCATGCAGAGGCTTTTCTGTTTCCTCATATCGTGAGGCTTTACAACTTGTAGTAAACAAACATGGGCATAACACCTTCAAAATGAACAAACAGCGACGACACCCCTGACTCAATTCTTTTAAACTCAGCATTCAAACATTAAACATCCGCTTTGTTCGGCTCCATCTGATTGGCATCATCAGAGGGTGTTTTTAATGAGGTCGGACGATCATTTTTAGCCGCGTTTTGTTGCATCCTATAGAGCGCAGGGAGACGAAAGGGAAAGAAAGTGCTGTGTGTGTTCCTTAATGATGCCGGAGCATTGAGAGGAAGCCGACACCCCACTGAGAGATGGGCCGGGGCAAGGCCAAGCATCCTGAAGATCAGACGGCATCGAAGCGTGTGTCGTGCTATCTTCAGCACACAGCTTCAGTAGGCTTTGCCACAAGAGGACATGGAGGGGGATCAGCGAAAGCAAACCAAAGAGAGAGACAGAGAAGATGAGGACAAAAAGACTTGGAGGGGAGGAGAGAGAGAGACTGGGGAAGGGGGTGTTAAGAGAGTTCAACAGATAAGAAGAGATTGAAAATAACAACTGAGCTGGGTTTGGAGACGGAAAAGAAGAGGAAGACAACCTGTCACCATGCAGGCTGCATCTAACCAGCCAAGAAGGCTCACAAAGAAGCCGGCTGCTCAAAGTGACGCCCACTGCAGGTTTCTCCGAATGGCAGGGTGACCATAGAAAACCTCAGTTTCCACCTGTCTGTCTCCTCCTCGTCATTTCATCTGCACTGGGACAAAGAATCACATTTCTGAGAAGAAACGCAAAGCCTGATGTGTGTGAAGCACAAAGATGGAATGGATAAGTGCATAATGCTTCCTGTGCAATATAATAGAGGTCAAAGGGTCGTCGTTCCAAAAAAAATTATAATTTAAAGTGCAATGCTCATGGTTCACGATAGAAAAATGTAAAGTTGTCTGGTCAAATGAAAAATTCAGTTGGCCTAATTGACTTTCTCGGAACTGGACTTGAAGGGCAGCACGGTGGCGCAGTGGGTAGAGCTGTCGCCTCACAGCAAGAAGGTCACTGGTTCGAGCCTCGGCTGGGTCAGTTGGCATTTCTGTGTGGAGTTTGCATGTTCTCCCCGTGTTTGCGTGGGTTTCCTCCAGGTGCTCCGGTTTCTTCCCCCACAAGACCAAAGACGTGTAGGTGAATTGGGTGAGCTCAATTGTCCAGTGTGTGTGTGTGTGCGCATGTGAGCGTTTGGTGTTTCCCAGTGATAAGTTGCAGCCGGAAGGGCAGCTGCTGCATAAAACATGTTGGAATAGTTGGCGGTTCATTTCACTTTGGTGACCACAGATTAATAAAGGGAATAAGCCGAAAAGAAAATGAATGAATGAATGAATGAAAACTGGATTTGACAAATTGTTACAAAAGTCTGCTCATATTGGCTCCACCCGAAATGTGGACAAAACAGAAAAATTTAGCTTACAGTTTAGCTTATTTAGTTTCAGGTGTAAACTAATTGCTACTGTATAGTGCATAGAAATGATTTTTCCATTGTCCAAGGAAAAAAACAAACAAAAAAAAAAACAGTATTTTACATTTCAGCACTTAACTTAAAACTTTTAAAAAACTATGCCATCAGATAATTTTTGGAAGACAAAAATAAATAAACAAATGAATAAAGTTGCAATAAGTTCAAGAAGACTGCTGAGTGACAGGATTTCTTAATGCGAAGAAAACTTGCTATTTACTTACTGAAAAAAAAGTGAAACTTAAATTGATGACAAAGGTCCATGTTTCACATTTGGCAATTGGCAAAGTTATTTATTTACAGTTATTTATATAACGAGGCTTTAGTTTTACAGTTAAAGGAGGAAGAAAAAAAATAAATGGATGAATTTTAGAAAAGGCTGATTAGAAGAAAGACGCTGACATCAACTGGGGTCTGTCAACACTGTGTTTAGCCCATCGCATGGTGCATATCTCAGAAGTTGATCTAACAGTGTTGTACACAAAACTAGCAGATAATTATAGGATAAACTAGAAAAAAAACAACCAAGAAACCGATGCAAAACTCGGGACTTTGCTAGACGTCATGTAAACTTTATGCCGGGTCCTACAGTAAAAGCTTGGGACAATGAATATCTTATTTTTCTCCATTTTTTAGCATTAACTCCCACACATCTACATATAAACTGACCATACCAACAATTTTCCTTAGGTACATGTTGTATTTGGTCTTTTTCAGTAAACACAAATATTCATTCATTCATTTTCCTTTGTCTCTTTTTCAGAGGTCGCCACAGCAGAATAAAATACTATTCCAGCACGTTTTACGCAGCCGATGCCCTTCCAGCCGCAACTCAGTCTTGGGAAACAGCCATACACACTCATTCACACACACACACACACACACACACTTTATTTATAGTTTATTCATTTCACCTACAGCACAGGTCTTTGGACTGTGGGAGAAACCAGAGCACCAGAAAGAAACTCACACGAACAAGGGGGAAACATGCAAACACAGGACTTGAACCAGTGACCTTTTTGCTGTGAGGAGACAGTGCTAATGTCACGTTCCCAGCTCACCACCCACTCTCCGAACACTCACAATCACCCAGACCATCCTCCAGCCGTGCACCATCACCAATCTATAAGCTCGTCACCTGATACCACTCCGGACATCCCTTCATAAGCTCCCTTCATTCTGACACTCACTGTCGAGTATCGCACACACATGGACATGATCACCCTAGCCTGCCTGAATCCTCACCTCGTTACCCTCCTGTGCTCTGCAACTGCTCCGCAACTGCTCTGCTACTCATCTTCATCGTAATCATCCATTCAGGGAAGTGACTGCTCTTTCTCTCCTCTGGTTGGATCCCCTATTCCTGAGACTGCCCTTTGCCTGCTATATACCTGTGTCAACATTGCTACAACAATAAATATATGTTGATTGCCACTTCTGACTCCCTCTCCTTCCTCTGATCGTGACAGCTAACCACTGAGCCACCATGCTGCTAAACATAAATATTTCACTTAAGTTAACAGAATGACTGCGCAGTTATAAATGTTAAGTGAAAATAAATTTTTACCATAACATTCCTTTAACATCTTTACTGAAGGCCTAAAGCGATTACAATAATGCATATTTTGGTTTGTTTGGGCTAATTTATTAGGAGGTCATTAATAGAGCCCGTATGGAAATGTTAGCACCCTCAACTCAACAAAATGATATATTTTTAATAGTTTTTGTAACATAAATTACATCTTGAGAAACTCAGAGAAGTGAAATGTCAAATGTGTTTGAAGTGAAAATAGACGGCAAAACTGCAATGACATTACAGGTAATCTTTAACCTTGACTAGGAATATTCATGAATATAAATCTATACTTTCTATAAGTGGCGGGTGGAAGTCGTGAATCGATAAAACAATACGACAACACATGTACGCTCTCAGTCACAAGTAGAGTCACACATCTCAGTGTGAGACAAAGCTCAAATGATATTGCATTTAGTTCACTTCAAAAACAAAAACTTAAATCTTTTATTCAAATCTTTTCACAGTGGAGCAGTGTTGATGCCATTCTCTGGTGTGGGTTGCAAGTGTGTTAAGACGCATTTACACAGTGACAATGTGACTGTTCATATCTGTTCCCAGTGGATTACATTTTACAGCATGGTGCCACATGGCATAATCTTTCTAAATGAGTGGTAAAAAGTGCTTTGAATTGGCACAAGCAAGAAATAAAATAACAACATATCCAAAAAGACAAATCCCTTAACCTGAGGATTCTTAATTGTGACTACCAATGCCAAAAGTACAGTCAAACTGGCACCAGATAAACAGTCAAAATAAAATCAATAAAATCAAATAATAATAATAATAATTATTATTATTATTATTATTATAATTATTATTATTATTAATCAGATCTATTTTATTTTGTAAAATATAATACAATTAAAGATTAACTCTCCTTTAATTACATGACAAAACACAAAAAGAAAAGATTCTTAATATTTTCACTGAACAACTAAATTGCTTTATGTAAACAAATACTGACTTTGATGGCTGCTACACAGTCCATACAGTCCTTGGAACATATTTAACAAGGTGCCGCATAAACTTTGTTTTGTTGCAATATGTAATGTTTAGGAACTAAGGATATGAACTGTTTAAATGTTCCAAGGTAAATGTTTGCCTATCTGACATATGACTACAACTGCTCAGTAGTTTGTGTTCATCATATGGCTCTCCTTTTCTTGACATCCACAAATTTTTAAAAGAAGAGAGAGATCTGGACAGCAGGCCGGTCAAGCACATTCACTTTGTGCCTATAAAACCACTCTGCTGAAGCACATGCAGAATGAGACTTAATCTAATAATCTCAGACATCCTATAAAAGGTGTCATCTTTATGCAAGTAACTGAATTCATTATTAAAGATTGACGTTATTGTGGTTATTGATATCACGGTTTTGTTAAAACTACCTGAAAATGTTCAAAAATATGTCTCACAATTATTACACCAAGTTTTGTATCTGAAAATGAACAAAACAACAACTCAAATGTACACCTTTATGTAGTTTTGTGATAATGTCAGTACCTGAATGGGAGACCACATGGGAAATCTAGGTTGCTGCCGGAAGTGGTGTTAGTGAGATCAGTGTGGGTCCTAACACCCCAGTATATAAATGGGGTCTCTATACTGTTCAGTGAGCACCGTCTTTTGGATAAGACATTAAGCCAAGGTCCTGACTCTCTGTGTGGTCATTAGAAATTCACAGGATGTCCTTTGAAAAGGAGTAGGGATTTAACCCTGGTATACTGGCCAAATTTGCCCACTGGCCTCCGTCCATCAGGGCCTCTTAACCATCCTCAAATCATACATAACTGGCTTCATCACTCAGTGTCCTCTTCACCTATCAGCTCATGTGTGGCGTGCAGTCTGGTGCAATATGGCTGCTGTCGCATCATTAGAGAGGATGCTGCACACTGGTAGTGGATGAAGAGGTTCCCCCTAAAAATGTGTCAAGTGTTTTGAGTGTCCTGAAAAGTGCTTCACAAATGTAAGTAACTATTATTATTATTATTATTATTATTATTATTATTACTATTATTATAATTATTACTAATGTAAAAATAGATCCTACACTGTTAAAAGAAATCTGTAATTTGACAGTTTTCCACATTTTGTGATTCATGTTTTTTTCACTTATTTATGCTTTTAAATTGCATTATGGGACCTTGATATGTCCTCCAAATGTTTTTGATGTTGAAAAGTTTACTTGTATTGACATTTTTAATAGTTTGATATTCACTATGTATTATTTCTTAAACAATATCTTGTCTCAAGACTACTAAAATATCAATATAGGTCACAGAGCAGAGATAAAACTTGCAAAATGCAGTTCACAAACATAAACAAACAGAAATCTATTAATTAACAGATCTGTTTACAGTGTGTACTTACATTATTTCATATACATACATGTGTGTTTTCAAAGGTACTTCAAGCTGCATTTGAAAAACTATTTCACAGGGATCCATGTTTATGATGTTTTTCATAATATTTTCATAATAAGCTAATATATAAAAGCCAATAAGATTTGTGCAATTTGATGAATATGTAACTGCACTTTTTCTGACAGATACTGTGATTTGATTTGTGATTCTATTTTGTAAACTCAAGCTTCAGCTTCATATAATAGAGTGCAGGACACACATTAAATGAAAGGAATACAACATACTTTAACTGCAGATAGATACTCAATCACAGCTTTAATGATAACGAAACATAAAAATGGTAATAATAACCACAAGAAAATTTACAGTGATTTACTTTGAAACCAGACAGACATTTGCTTTTGCATCCACCACTCATGAAATTGTGACTGTCCCTTTGGACCATTTTGTCCATTAAATAAAAATTAAAGGACTGTTTGTGATTTTACTGCATTTTACAGAACGTCCAATATTTTTTTATGAACTGGTGTTTATGATCCTGTTTAGAGCCCTATAACACAGAAATATGAATACAGAAGCAAATGAGATTTTCTGACTTATGGATGAATGAATCAAAAGTAGGACTTCGCTTAACCAAATTATGACATGGACTGGTTTCTATGATTTGCATGAGTATGTTCTGCTTGTCTCTGTATGAACAAGTGGTTTCATCTACTACACACATTCGAGCGTGCCAGACACAAGATGTTTTCTGCATCTGCCGTCTCACTGTATGAGGACACTCCACACGAACTTCTGAATCTTCAGAGCCACTGTGTGAAGCGTTTCACAATTTGGTCAAATTTGGACAAATATGCAAAGAAACATCTTCATGACAACCAATCCAAAAAGGATGGTGTACTTTGAAAAATATTACTATTGTACCATAGAAAGTAAAATAATATTAAAAGAATGTTAAATGTAACAGTAAATCACTGTTGTGCAATATTTTACTTTGATTTTATCCAAATAATTTAAATGATTTAATAAACTTATAATGTTTTATTCCCTCATTTGATTGCTACTGTTGAAAATCAATCTGTATTAAAATTCATTAGAAATTACAAGAGTTTGGCACAATAAAAAAAAATTATAACAATAAATGTATAGAATCGTTTAGCAAGAGGCTTTCATTTCTGTATGCATTACAAACATAAAAGAATTGCTGTGGTTATTTTACAAATAAAGATTTGTAAAATAAAGTGTGTGAAATATAACGTTCTTGCTGCCAATGTGCTCAACAATGCCACTTGTAAATACTGTAACAGTCAATGCAGACTGCCCCATCCACCCTGGGATGTGGTGGAACGGGAGATTCGCATCATGGATGTGCAGCCAACAAATCTGCAGCAACTGCGTGATGCTATCATGTCAATATGGACAAAAATCCCTGAGGAATATTTCCAGTTCCTTTTTGAATCTATGCCACGAAGGATTATGGCAGCTCTGAAGGCAAAAGGGGGTCCAACCCGGTACTATCAAGGTGTACCTAATAAAGTGTCCGGTGAGTATAAATGGAGCAAGCAAAGAACCTAGATCCGACTATAAATTCAATTAACGCTCCAACACCTGCTTATAAAATCAGTGTTACATAAATAATCTATTTACTTTAGGTTCGACAAGTCACATATTGAATGAAAAACCGAAACATACACTCAACAACACACACACACATACACTCACCTGCTTGAATAATGAGTTTTGCACACTCGTTGCATGGGAAGAGCGCTACATAAATGCTGCAACCTTTGACATCTGCCGAGTTCTTATTCATGATGGCGTTCAGCTCTGCATGGCACACTGCAACAAACATGAAAGACCTGTTAGCAATATGCAGAGGTCATGAACCCTCATATATGCGCGAAGCGTTATTATAGACGAGATTAACATTTCTGCTTTACAACAAAGATGCACTGTGCTTTCTTGGCTAGTACCGTTCTACCACAAAAAGGCTCTAGTCACCAGTTCACGGTTTAAAAAAAAAAAGGATATGAAAGCATGAGTCTGAACAGATGTCAGCTCTCCACAACATCACCCAGAAAAAGCCCTGTCTAATCACTCACTCTGCTCGCCTTAATTACGGAGAATGAATTGGCCCATCAGCGGTGGCACATTACCACTGCACCACGAAACACCAGCCTGACACACGTTTATTTTGGCAGAGCTTCAGCACAAGGCAGAGGGAACGAGAGAGGGGACATGTAGTTATGATGGAAGAGAGATGTCAATAATACACACACACACTGCATTTTAACTGGAAGTGCGCGCACACACACACACACACACACACACACACACATCTAAAAGAAAAGCATGATGAGGCTCATGATGGAGTATGATAAAGCATGTGGACATGGGAGGGACTGAGCTCTTAAATCCATCAAAATAACATTCAATATATGTTTATTGCTATTAATCTGACTGCTCGGTCATTTGTTTAAAGGTAGCATGCAAGAAATTGTTATTAATGGACTGCAGAAAGACAAAACACAGCATCAACTGGAATTATTCTCTTTGGCTGAGACATATCAACCTAATCTACTTTCACAGAGCAAGGTAAAAGTGGCATTACGTTCACAAGGAAATCAAGTTAAAACAATACGTGTGAAACTTGGTATATCAGCACTCTCTAGTGGCATAAAATCACACACACACTAAAAATATAGAAAGAACCACTATTATTATTATTATTATTATTATTAATTATTATTATTATTAATAATAATAAATATAATAATAATTAAAATTATTTATATATATATAATTTTATTATTATTATTGTTCATGCTTCGGATTTGCTTAAATCATCATAAAATGCTACATAGTCATCAATGCCAAAAAAGATAACATGTGTAACATTGAGCTCTCCAAAGTGTCTTGCAGTCAAAAATCTGCCAAAAATGTATAATCTTGATTTATTATAATGCAAATTGCTATGAGTTGAAACACTTAAAATTGTACTTCTTCGTATTTTGATTCATTAATGCCATTATCGGTGTTATTACAGGGTGATCAGCTTGCTTGACACAAAGTGTGGGGGTGGGGGGGTGACCATACCAACAAGACAATACATTTACATCTTTTCCAATTGTAGCGGTCCTTTGAAATGTGCCTGTTTCAAAGCAAGCTCAAAGCAATGTGTAATTACACAACAAAAAGCTTAAAAGGGGTGGCATGGCACTGTCGCTTCACAGCAAGAAGGTCGCTGGTTTGAGTCCCGGCTGTGTCAGTTAGCATTTCTGTGAGGAGTTTGCACGTTCTCCTCTTGTTGACCTGGGTTTCCTCAGAGTACTCCAGTTTCCCACACGGTCCAAAGGCATGCGCTACAGGTGAATTGAATAATCTGTAAGTAAATAAGTGTGTGTGTGTGTGTGTGTGTGTGTATGTGAGAATGCATGGGTGTTTCCCAGTACTGGGTTGCAGCTGGAAGGACATCCGCTGTGTAAAACATATGCTGGATAAGTTGGCGGTTCATTCCGCTTTGGCGACCCCTGATGAATAGAGGGACTAAGCTGAAGGAAAATGAATGAATGCTTAATGGGATAGTTCACCCCAAAATAAATTCAGCCATCATTTACTCACCTTTTACTGCTTTCATTTTTTTTTTTTGGAAGAATTTTGTAAACTTGTAACCATTGACTTAGTATTTCATAGTATTTTTTTCCTACTATGGAAGTTAATGGTTACAGGTTTTTCAGCTTTCTTAAAAACACATTATTTTGTGTTCTACAGAACAAAGAAACACATAAATGTTTGGATCCACTTGAGGGAGTGTAAATAGCGAGTCAATTTTCATTTCAGGGTGAACTATACCTCTAAACATCATACTTCTGCTCCTTGGCCAAAACAGTCATGATTTGACCATATTCCCCACCAGTAGGTGCTGCAAACATCATTGATAAATTGGTCGTCACTGTATGAACTATGGAAGTCCATTCAAGGAAAAAACAGTGCCATAGAAAGTCACAATTTTGCCATAAATTATTTCAAGTCTTCTAGCAAAGGTTCTGTGCTGCTCACTAGGGCTGCACAATATATAATTTCAGCATCGATATCATAATGTGTCAATCTGCAACAGTCACATCGTAGGATATGCAATGTCACCACAATTGAGAACATGTGATTTTTGGAGTCATTGCAAAGTTTGACCCTAAAATAGAGTAAAAGATTTTCATTTGGATGGGTTAAGACGTGCGTACGATTTAAGAAAACCTAAACCAGGTTATAAAGATATATAAACCAAAATGATTTGTATTTAATTATTTATACAGTGAAGACTCTATACTATAGTGGTATTTTATCTATTAGTATTACATTTCTGTACCTCAATACCGTTAGATTCCACAGAAAACCACAAAAATCATTTGTATTTGTTCAATTGTATTGTACTTTCTGCAGATACTCCTCTATAATACAGTAATAAGTCATCTTGTGAAATTACAATTATAATCACAGACAAACTATCACAGACAGACTAACGGTTTTTGTCCAATATAGTGTAGCCCTACTGC
The DNA here is from genome assembly GCA_903798035.1 of Danio albolineatus. Lineage (NCBI taxonomy): Eukaryota > Metazoa > Chordata > Actinopteri > Cypriniformes > Danionidae > Danio > Danio albolineatus. The sequence goes on along the minus strand of CAIGQQ010037945.1, from coordinate 56,724 downwards.
TCACTAAAATAAATGTATATCCAGCTAGTTGTTATTATACAATCTGGTCTCAAATGTGAAGTGGAAGAGTCTTGTATCACCCTGACGAGATTTACTTTGCTATAAACTTGGCTGTATGTAAAGTATGGTGCTTATTAAACGGCTACTTTCTACACTGGGAAAAAAAACTGAGGAAAAATATTGATTTAAACCTTAATAATTTATTAGGTCACTGTATGCAAAGTTTCTGCAAAGAAAGCAGTTTTTTAAAACTGGATGAACAAGGGGCACAATATAGTCTTACCCATTCACCACAAACATAATTATGGGGACAAAGATATTGATTTGAGATTAAACTGTTTCAAAAATCACACTATTTGTTTTATTTTAATCCATTACAATGTACAAAACAATTGATAAACACAGCAACCTTACAAAACAATTAATGCTTAAGTTCTCCTTCCTTTTCAGTATAAATCTCGTATATACAGTATATTTATGTTGTATAAATCAATATAAAGATAACAGAAACAAAGCGGCAGCACCTGCATTTGTATAAAACGAGAACACAAATCAGCGACATCTGAAAGACCAAGCTAAACAA
>CAIGQQ010037945.1:30855-56131 GCA_903798035.1 Danio albolineatus | reverse complement strand
ATAGTGATTGGAAATCAGATAATAGAAGATCAGAAATGTATCATCTAAATTGAACTTGACTTATTCACATAAGAACCATCATATAAAAACAGACAAATACCTTAACAAACTGAAAGAGCTTTGCAGAACCAAGCCAAAACCAATTTTCTGTTTTCAATTGAACTTTTGGGACACTGTGGAATCCACATAAGCTGGCTTTGCTACAACAAAAACAAATACAATCTATAAAAGCCTGTCCACTGACATGAACCAGGGTGATAAAAAGTGACTCACGAACAGTTCAGAAGATCAGCCGAGCGCCAGACTGATAAATCACACCTTCCCTTTGGCAGTACGACCCATTCAAAGTCCACAGTTGGCATGTGCCGCCTTCAGGAACGCCAGCTCCAGCTTATTTCCATTTTTCATGCTAATAGCTGCCACAAAATGACCTTGGCCATTCCCTCACTCAGCAGCTCCACCTTTATCTCCTCCATCAGCCTCACGCAGGTGAAAACTAATGCCACCATGTGCTCAAAAGAGCATACACATCTCCGCACTGTGTTAACAGACACCATGTGCTGCGTCGGCTGAAATCTAGAAAGCCTCTTCTGCAAGTGTTAAAGTTGCCGTGCACTGACCAGTCAGTGTGGATTTTTGGCAGAGCGACTGATAATTATGGGTAAATGACTGTGCCAGTTCAAGAACAGAACTCACCATAGGGGTATTTGGTGTCCAGCTTGTTATCAGCACTGCGAGACCAGGGTAGCAGGTCATCGTCACAACCATTGGGCATGCCATTATAGCCAATACCCACTATCTTGTTCTCTTGATTCACGATACAGGCGCCAACCTGTAATTAAATAGAAGGAAATGGTATTTTCAGCGCAGGGAGTACAAAAAGTGCAAACACAGTGCAGACATTAAGAACATAAATAAAAATAAAAAAAAACAAAGAAAAGAAAAGAAAAGGAAAAAATCTATAAACAAAGTGCAATGTGTAGTATTTAAAGGTGGTTCTGGTGGGATATGTTCTTGTTGGTGGTTGTTTTGGTGCACAGTGATTTTTAACACTGGCCTGAGGGCAACAGTTCAAAGAGAGCGTAGGCTGGATGTGAGGGGTCCAGGGGGATTTTCTGAGTCCTTTTTGATGGCATTAAACATGGCAGAAATACTGTGGCCAAAACATGAGGACTTAAAAAATACATATCAATACTATTTTTGATCCTACTGCAACAAATTGCCACAGCAATAGCTAAAATTAGAATATTTTTGCATGACTTAGTAAAAAAAACTCAAAAAACGGGCTTAATGTTAAAGATTTTTACTATTGGTGGAGTCAAGCCAGTTGCTTAGATGTTCACTTGCCTTGCCAAAATCTTCTAAATAGAATAATAGAATAAATAAAACATTTTGGCAATTTGTTTTGAACCATCTAAGATTGACATAAATTATGCCATTTTGCTCTTTAATAAATGAAAAATGTTTCCTAAACTGTCCACTTTAATGTTAAACTCTGTTTTAAAGTCAAGTATTTTGTTTTATAGACAGTGATGTCGAAATGTATTGTTTTTCGATGCACCGCCATGCAGATCAGCATTCACTGACACTAAAGAAGGTACAGCACGAGCCACTATTTTACCAGGGAGAAATGCTGTAAAACGCCATCTCTGCCTCTCTCTCTCACACAGACTTTGGACATTTGACCCGCTGGCGTGTTTGTAGGTAACTTTTCCTCTCCTCTTGTCTGTTAAAGCGATACTTGTGGATCCAGACACGAGTGTACCTTGCATAACTGAGGTGTGAGTTTTCTATATCGCGTCTATTACGGATTACATGTGATAACCGCCTATTATGCGCATATAGACTGCAACCAAGGTGGTTTTTCCCCACGTGTCACTCATCGGTAAACAGCGCCTTCATTTTTAAAACCAATCGCAGCCCTTTCTGTTGAACGGGTGAAGACAATGACCAATGATAGGAGTGTAAGAACTCGCATGACAGTGATCAAAAAGCAAGCAGGATAATATTTACATTAGTTTATTTGCTATAAATGCTCAAGTTGTCTTCTGTGCATGTATTGGGAGTTTTGTCTAAAACATTCAAAACGAGTGTTTCCTTTGAGCAGGTAAAATTAAAGGTACAGTTCATCCATCTGACTGCTTGCATTAAAAGACAAAATTGTATTACAAATAATATATTAATATATTTTATAGATTTTAATAAATATTTTTCTCGTGTTGTGAAGTAAAAAAATCTAATTATCTATGAAAGCATCGTCAATGCATCGACGAATCGATGCCATGATAATCATAACCGAACCGTGAGACCAGTGTAGGTTCACACCCCTATTAACCATGTCTACATGCCTAAATGCACTGAGATGCTGCCATGTGATTGGCTGACTAGAAACTTGCGTGAATGAGCAGTTGGAAAGGGGTACCTAATAAAGTGGCCGGTGAGTATATGCGTGTACATACACATAGAAAATGGCTAAATATTTCAGTATTGATACATATCGAAATATCGATACTTTTGACCACACTAGTGGTTACATTTAGCATTTCGCTCAACTGACATACATTCAAACACATGCAGAACAAATTCACATCATATGAAGATGTACGACTAAAAATAAAAAAAGACTAATGAGATGTGTGACTTTAAAAGTTATGACCTCTCTGTTGAAATTAAACTAGAGTTCAATTATAAAGTTGTATGCATAAAGTCCTGCATACAACTATTGTTTCAACCCACTAATTTGAGTCACAACATAAAAGAGACCAAACAACAAAATACTATTAATGCAAATTATTTATTCTAAATGAAACTAATAGAACAACAATCAATCAAAAAAATGTCTAAGGGTAGTAAAGAAAATAAAGAACTTTAAACAAAGCTTTACTACATGATATAAATAATGCAAAACAAAAGGTTAAAGTGTCAATGAGATGGTAGCACAGAAGCTGCGTCCCAAATGACACACCATACACTTATGCACTATGTACTTACGCACTTACACACTCAACAGCATAGTATATGAATGTAGTGTTGTCCCAAATGGAACACTAATGGCTTTTTTACTAAGCGGAAGTTCAAACCGTTTCCCTGATGACGTTTGAAGGTTGCCAAATTAATGAAATAAATGACCAAAATACCAAATAATACCTGCCATGAGTAACCACATTCACCATCGGGAGTCGCTATAATCAGTCTTGTAGGAGAATTTTGCTTAGAACTTTGCTTAGAAGTTATCCAACATGTGCGCCCGATAGCTCTGCCCCTTCTGCTACGTGCGCAAAGCTGCGGTCGTTGAGTGCGTAAAGTGTCCATCAGTCCACACTTCATATTACTGGTAAAATGAGTGCATCATCCGGGTAATTAAAGTGCACTTATTATTTTTAGAGTTTTCAGTGTGAACGCACTACTTACACTATTTACACTACAAAATGGCGTAGAATAAGGCTAACAACTCTTATATACACAAGCAATTAATGATTAGAAATGCAGTCATCCAATCAGAATCTGCCACATTTTGCTCCAATGAGGTCTGGAGACTTGGGATCGTCACACTATTCTGTAACCAGATGCACCAAGTTCTTGTCCAGAATTGCTAGAAAAACAAGGGACTCCTGACAGAACCGGAGTCAATCACCTGATGTATTACAGTATGTTCCAGCAAGTGCCATCAAATTCATCTGATGCAATGTGATGGATCGCTGTCAGCATGAGTGAGTGGGGAAGAGGCTGACAGCACCCACCGAAATCTTGTATCTCAGATATGCAATCCTACTTTACGCCTTTAGGAGTAATAACAGATGCATGCATGAGCTGACCGAGGATCATGCCTGGCTGAACTTCAATATTGCACTTAAATATTGTGAGTGTTTATATTGGCCAGCAGGTCGTTGCACAGCAGGAGAGCTCTGAAATCAGAATATGTTCTTAAAGTAAATGGAGCGTATAAGAGGCCTGTGTCCTTTGATCAAAAAAAGCTGGAGGGTGTTTGGAGATCTTTGAGGTATTGTAGCAATAGATTGTTCAGAGCATTTTTCAAGGTAAGAGTAATGAGGACAAAATGGTTTTAATGGGAGGAAATTGAAAGAAAGATGTTGTAAAACCATGAAAGATATCCCATTTCATACTGGAAATCATGTCAGCCTTTCATATTAACATTTGGCAATCCATTTTGGGTACCTGAGAATTGGGGTCCTTGCTTCTTTGTGCTGATAAAAAGGCAACAGCCATGAAATACTCAGGCCACTCCAGGTAGTCCTGTCTCTTTTTTGTCAGGCATTCACTGTGATTTCTGGTGGGTTGAAAAAATATGAAATAAATAAAACATAAAAACCTGCTGACATGTAAACATAAAAATCACAGGCGCTAAAAAAACAACAAAAAATAAATAAAAATTGATGCTAGAAATCATATCTTTTTATCATTTGAAAAAAAAATCCAACAAGCTTTTGCAACATTAAAAAACATTAAAAACCATTTAAAAATATATGTTAAAATAATACATTTAATTAGCAAGGATGCATTAAACTTCAGAAAAGTTATTATTAAATTTCTTTTAATTAAAAATCTTGTTTTTTTAAACCTTAATGGTAAGTTTAATAGGTTATATTAAGCATCAAATAGATTCATATTATAATTATCTAAAATTTACAAAAAGTACTCCAAAAGAACAGTGTTTATATGAAAAGGAATGCTTTTGTAACAAAACAAAACTATGCTTCAAAGGTGTTCTGTCCATGAGTTGTTTTTGTTTGGAAAGAAGTTACTTAAAATAGTATTTTATAACAGTAATATTTTATTCAGGAAGAATGCATTAAATGAACCCCAAAATGACAGCAAAGACATTAATAATGTTACACTAGTTGTGTTTGGGGGTTTTTAATAAAGCATACTTTTAAACATTCTGTTCAAAGAATAAGCAAAGCTGTTTTAACATTAATATTAATAAGAACAAATGTTTACTGTGACACGGCATGGGACGATAACCGTTTTCAAGGTATACCATGGTTTGGAAAAATCAAGGTTTTCCTACCGCCAAAATTTTCTGCTATACCGTTCCTAAAGTATGTGTAAGATATTTTATTTACTTTTTTTTTTTTTTTTTAAACATCTGAGACATCTGTGTTTTTTAAACAAATGAAAACCGCAGAAGTCAGTGATTCACCTGAATTATTTAGCCTGACATGTTTACTGCCCCAAAATATTTTAAATGTTTCTCAAAAAAATATATAGTGTGTTCAAAAGAGAAAAGTTTTAGTTTTTTTACCCAGACTTTTAAAAAGAATATATTTTAGAGCTGTAATCACAATACCGTCATACCATGAAACCTTGATATTTTTTATCCAAGGTTATCAAACCGTTAGAATCTTATACCGGCCCACCGTGAATCAAATACATTAATAACTGCCAAATATATTTGTAATTATGCTGAAACTGAAAAATTTTATAAATGTATGGAAATTAAAATAGTAAATATGAGATGAATATATTTTTTCCACAATGATTTATGGTTCGTTAAGATATGACAACATCTGATCGAGATAATACTATTTTAATATCAGGAACCTATGGGTTAAAAAAAAAAAGTAAAATCTTCAAAGTTGTACAAATTAAGTTCCTAGCAATGCATGTTACCAATCAAATAAATATATTTGCTACATTTAAGGTATAGGAAACTTTAAAAATGTCTTCATGTAACATGACCTTTAAAATAGCTTTATGGTAGTTATTCTGCATAGTGATATTAAAATAATTTGACATTGCAATATTTTTTTTCTCTGCAATACATGTATGACTTAAAAAGCTCTATTTGGAAAGGTAATCCAAGATTTACTGAATGATTTTGTAGGGGAGTGTAATGTAATGTATTATATTGATATAATAAACAAAAACCACAATCATAAATAAACCAAATGGAGCAAATATTAAAGTGAATTAGGCAGTGCTTTGTGGTTTACTGGGAAAAGTCTAACAGTGTTCGGGTACAGAAATTGAAAATTTTTTATTTAAAATAACATTAGCTAGTCCATCATATTTTCATCTTTTCTTCAGAAAATTATTCAATCAAATAAATCTTTATGAAACTTCTTTATGCACTGTGAAAAAGCTTAAAATGCTCATACTCACATGCCTTTAAAAGTGGAAACCTGTGGTTTCTGGTCAAATATAATCCCAATTCAGCATTGCATATTTTGCAATGTGACTATTGCGGATGCACACATTGCGATATCGATGCTCAAATGATTGTGCTGCCCTAATCTTTACTTTATAATGATATTGGCAAAAAAGAAAAATACAAGGCATGTTTGGCTGTTCCCACAAATATACCCATGCAACACTGGTTTTATGATCCAAGGTCAAATCTATGGGTGTCTGTCTACACCCATTTATTTTTTTAATGTTTAAAAACACGAATTATGTGCAAAAAAAGATCAACATTCATTGTAACCATTACAAAAAAAATTCACATAATGCTGAAAACAATTGTATTAATCAACATTTTTCTTAATATTTTTGTGGAAACTATAAACTATTTTTTTTTTCATGATTATTTGATCACAACTTTTGGTCAAGATTAACTTTTGGTATAAGATTCTAACGGTATGATAACCTTGGATAAAAATATCATGGTTTCACGGTATGATGGTATTGTGTTTACCGCTCTAAAATATATTGTTTTTAAATGTCTGGGTAAGAAATTTTTTTTTTCCACTTTTAACACAATACATATTTTATTTTGAGAAACATTTAAAATATTTTGGGGCAGTAAACATGTCAGGCTAAACAATTCAATGAATCATTGACTTCTGCAGTCTTCATTTGTTTCAAAAACACATATGTCTTTCCAATTTACACATGAAAAACTAAATGTAAATAAAAAAATCATACCCATACCTTAGGAACGGTATAGCAGAAAATTTTGGCGGTATGAAAACCTTGACTTTTTCAAACCTTGGTATACCTTGAAAACGGTTATCGTCCCATGCCTAGTCAAGATACTACTATTTTAATATCTGGAAGCTAAAGGTTAAAAAACTGTAAAAATTGAGAAAATCACCTTTAAAGTTGTTCAAATTAAGTTCTTATCAATGCATATTACAATCAAAAAAATATTTTGATACATTTAAGGCATAGAAACTTTTAAAAATATCTTCATGGAACATGATCTTTACCATGGCTGCATAATAGTTATTCTGCACAGTGATATTCTGAAGATTTGACAGTGCAACATAATACGATTTAATATATTTGTGGAAATCATAAAGTATTGTTTTTTTCTGAATATTTGATCATTTAGAACATTTCAAAAAATATACCATGTTTGCAGACTTATAATAAATGTCTTTACTCTCACTTCTTATTGTATCTTTCCTGTATTAAAGTAATCATTTCTGCTTTCAGTCACCTTGTTCTCCAGCCATCCGTATTTGAAAAATCTATGTTATCTGATCACTTATCAAGTGTGACAAAGAGCTTCCCATTAGTATGGAACTTTCCTATAGTCTCGGCTCAATACTACATCTTCACTTATGCTAATCTTAACAACGGCATCCCCGACGCTCTGGCGATGATGGTCCACATGTGTGATAAGCGTACTGACAGACATTATCGTCAGATGCTTTTCCTCCAGGGCTTTCCATTTCAGCTTAAAGTGATATTACACCTTTCGCGACACATCTCAGTGCCTGTCTTTGAAATGCATAGGGATTTATGTGTGAACATTTAATGGACCCATCTGATTTGACTCATACTTTTTCCTAATGTCTCTGGTGAATCTGCCTTTTTTGAGCAGCTGTCAGAGCAGGTGTGTGTGTGCCGTGTCATAGAGAAAGTGTCTAATGGCTGAATACTGAAGGTTGATGATCTGAAGCTAATGGGCAGCGCAGTGAGACAAAGCTGAGAAAGTCATTAAACAGTTGTAAAATGTGTACTTATCTGAAATCCATTCGACGAATGTAGATGAATGACATGGGGCTTTGAAAGTTCCTTTTAGATCGAATGTGATTTGATTGTGATTAGAAGAATATGCCATTGACTAAAGATTTTGCGCTGCGCTTCCAAAGCTGAAGATGCCAAACACAGCCACAAGAGGGCATTAATCATCATTCCTACAACTCAGGAAAGACTCATTTAAAACACTACTGGACTCTGTTTTGTGCTGTAGTGAGCAGAATATAAATGATACTGTGATGATTTGATTTTGTTTTGATTAGATTGAGAAAAATGAGATTAATTAATGAGATCATTTACAGTTATTGTTGGTTTTCTGGATTTGCCATTTAAAAAGTGCATGTTTTTTAGTGTAATGTTCATTTGTGCTTTATTTTAAGCTGATATTTTGTCTTCAAAATGTCAAATGAGATCCATAATGGATTACAGTATTTAGAAAATGAGAATAGGTGTATATATAAAACATTCAGACCTTATATAGTTGATATAAAGTATATAAAATGTACATACAACTCAGATAGATATATAACCATTATTTAAGGTCTGAATACATTGATTCAAATGTTATTGTCTTTTTCACCTAATGAATGATCGAATTTAGAATATTCTTTGAAAATAGAATATTATCATTTTCAAGTTAGCTGCACGATATTGGAAAAGAAATGACATTGTAATATTTTACTTTACTTCGATATAAATTGTGATATATATAACAATTTGACCAGATGACTTGAAAAGTTTGTAAAGAAATCATAATAGTAGGGGAGTGTATGTAGGCATGGGCAGGTATAAGATTCTGATAACTGTTTCTTTGTATTGTGTTTACTGCTCTAAAATTTATTCTTAAATGTCTGGGGAAAAACAAATACCTTTTTCCTCTTTGAACACAATATATTTTATTTTGAGAAACATTTTAAATATTTTGGAGCAGTAAACATGTCAGGCTAAATAACTGGAATGAATCATTGACTTCACCGTCTTTATTAGTTTCAAATACACCGATTTCTTTACAATTCAAAACGGCCTCTTTGGAGATCTTTCCTGCTGGAGATACTGTTGCCCTAAAAAACTAAAATAAAAAAAATTTATGGATTGAAGAATCAAAGGGGGTTACAAGCATAAAAACAACAAGTGTTGTTGTTTATTTTGATTTTCAATATATTTATAACATTTGAGAAGATGGATGGATAGACAGATATTCCTTCGTATATATTTTTCAAATGTATATCATATTATATCATGTTATCTCTTATTATATTACATTATAAAGTAGGGCAATGTGATCATTCGCAATAGTCACATCACAGGATTTATGCAATGTTGAGTATTTGATTTATTATTTGCACGCATTTTGAAGCCTGTGATTGTATAATAATTTTAAAAGCATTCAGGCTTGTCAATATTCAATATTTCAGAAATATTGTACCGTTTGTGACCTTAACTTTTTATTTCATTTTATTAAATCATTTTTATGATTCAGTTACTGTACTTGAATACTTTTAGACTCGAGAAACAACACTTTATTTTAATTATATCTTTTTCTCAAATGTTTTTGTAAATTGTTATGCATAAAAATACTTACAACAGACCACAGCGAAAACGAGGGAGGTTACAGATGGTTTATGAGATTTTATGATGCACTCCCACTGCAGAATCATCCCAATTAATCTACAATTATAAATTTCTTTCCAAATAGAAATATTAAGTCATCTAGTAAAATTGTATTCTTATCGCAAAATAAAAAAAAATATATTTCAAGGTTATATTTTCCAGTATCGTGCAGCCCTAATATTAAGTATATTTAATTTGTATTGCTGGAAACTATATCTGCTATGAAAAATGACAAAATATCAGCCATATTTTCAGGATTTGTTTTTTCATGTTTTATGAGATTTTAAATCACTTTACTTGCATTGGCTACATTTATGTAATATACAATATGTTCTGTTATTTTCGTGTGATGCTGCCACGGTGTCACCAAAATCTTTCACCCACGTGTCTTTTTCAGTATTCTTTCGCCTTTTTCGGTGTGTCCTAATTACATTTTGACTAACTCAATATATAGAGTTAATATTCGAGTTTATGAAATCTGCCAGAAACATAGTTTCAGCAAAACTGATCCTGCTACTGTCAGACAGCGTGCAGTTCTTGAACACTCGATGCAACTCAAAGTATTAAAAGCATGTCTCATAAACAACTCTAATGCTGTGCTACTACCAAGTGCTGACAATGATTTTTATCAGTATATCCAGAAATAAAACACGTTCACTTACCCGTTGAGCTGCACTATTTCGTCCTTTCCTTTGACATCCATGGCCTATTCAGAGGATGTAGCTTCTGTGTATATTTAAATTCCCTGATATGATTTACAGTAATGCCCAGATGCAAGGCTAAACAGAGGAACTTCCCGCGAAAAAAAGAAGTTCAGCCCACCACTGTTCCGGGTTTAGAGGAGGTTCATTAGCGCCATCTGTATGTGATTGTGCGCACTGCAGCGTGTATTTATGTCTTCGGATTAGTCTTTTTACACATTGATAGGCTACTTTACATTAACATTGTAAACTTAAAATTGCCTCAGATGGAAAGCAAAAAAGATAATTAAGGTCAATAAGGTGAATTTGGTTAATCGGGGACACTGGGTAATCTGGGATACCAAAGCTTCAGTGTGTTTATTTCTGTTCTAACTAAATTTAGCCCATGGGACTTTTAATATAAATTTAGCATGGACTTCATGTGAGGGAAATCACATGACTGCACTTGGGGGATTCCACAGAGGGGATGTGCAGGGTGGACGGGCACTTGTCAGTCAAGAAGCTCTCCTGGGAATTGGATGACAAGGTCAGTGAAGAAGAAGTAACCTGTAGTACTCTGACTAGATTAATGTTAAGGACATAAACCTGTAATAAATAAGAGATTGTTCTCAACTGTTATAAAATTATGTTTGTGGTCTATTCAAGTAACTAAATCTGTGTTGAAAATGTTTTTTAGATTTTCTTTCAAACATTTTTGTTGTCCCACATTGTTGAATATGTTTGAGAATGTGGGACAGCATGATTTGGGTAATCTGGGACAGTCTACGAGTGAGAGAAATATGCATTTGGAGACTTTATAAGTTCAATGACAAGGGGTAATATATGCCCTTATGCCAAATTGATGGTAATGTGGACTACTGGAGGTAATAAATATAGCATAAGTTCATAATAGGTAGAAGCTAAGTAAACCAGCTATCTAGAGCATGGGTCTCAAACTCAGTTCCTGGAGGACCACAGCTCTGCACAGTTTTGCTCCAACCCGGATCAAACTCAGCTGATCCAACTAATGAAGACGTTCATGACTCTTTTGAACACCTCGACTATTTGGTTCTGCTGTAATTTATAGGGTTGGAGCAAAACTGTGCAGAGCTGCAGCCCTCCAGGAGTTGAGTTTGAGACCTATGATCCAGAGAGATGCTACAGAGGAAGAAGTTGGTAAATGTGTGTTTGGTATGCATAAATATGGCAAATATGTACTTTTTCAGGCCCTATATGTCCCATATTACGAAGTGACCTGTCCCATATTATCAAACTCAGGCAGATTTAGTTTTTTTGCCAAAAAAACACTAATAGGTGTGGCATGATTCCTCTCAGAATAATATCTGGTTAGAAAACATTTTAGGGATTTCAGAAAAGTCTATACTGTTCTAAATAGTTGGCTAGACATAGATAGCTGGAGTCAAAATTGCAAAAAGTGTCCCAAATTACCCGAATTCACTCTGCCTAAAAGTTTAGGCTACCTTTTTGAAATGAAAGTTGTTGGACACTTCATCATTACATGCAAAACACTGGAAATTATTATGATGTCAGTAACGAAATCTATATACTTCTTGTACTATAGGAAATGTATTCTGACTGCAGCTGAATTATTTTTAGATAATTCTTGCCATAATATGCTTCTCAAAATTTTGTTTTAATTTATCCCCTATTCAGAAACATGCTTGTAAATGAATTTGCATGGACATTCTGTTGAATATTCAAAGTCAAAACTAAATGTTATGACACAGAGTAGCACTTTTATTCAAGAAAATGTGATCAGGAAGAACAGGAGTGAGGGAGAATGAATTAAATATAGTAATTTAATCCGTTAAATAAAAATTCAATCTTAATCTCACTATGAGCATGTAAAACAAAACAGTACCTTTTTGGAATCTGATTACTTTATCCAAATGACCTACAATCATCGTTAGCCATAAAATTAACAACAAAAGAAAAAATACATTTCTACATGTGTTTAAGTATGATTAACTGAAAAATATAAATTCACCTATAGTTATGCAAGTTACAAAGACATGAACGAGTAATAATTTAAGTCATTTTAGGTCCAGCTATATATTAGGTTAATTAATGACTTGTGTCAACATTACTTGTGTAATGTAGATGTTTTCATCAATATGTTGCACATTTGCTTGTAATGGGATTGGGTATGCTAAGCTAAGGACAGGTTAATTGCACTGTTAACTTCAAGGGTGCTTCAGAATGATCAGTGAATTCATAGATGAAAATATATAAATTAAGCGGGTGACATGGTGGCTCAATGGTTAGCACTTTCGCCTCACAGCACTGGTTTGAGTGCCTGCTGGGCCAGTTGGAATTTCGGTGTGGAGTCAGCATGTTCTCCCTGTGTTCGCATGGGAGCCTTCCAGTTTCCGCCACAGTTCAAAGACATGCGCTATAGGTGAATTGAATAAACTAAATTGGCCGTAGTGTAGGTGTGTGTGGATGTTTCCCAGTATAGGTTTCAGCTAGAAGGGCATCCGCTGTGTAAAACATATGCTGGATAAGTTGGTAGTTCATACCGCTGTGGCGACCCCCTAATGAATAAAGGGACTAAGCCCTTGGCTACAATTCAAGGAGAGAATGAATGAATAAATTAAATAATTTATGAATAAATTAATATGTAACTGCATGCCAGGATAAGTTTTTTAAACATCCATGTTCAACAATATTGCAGTTAAAAACCTAAAATGAAGTAGCTCCTGGTCTTGAAACCCAAATAACGGTTTGTTTTTGAACTCTTTTCTTTAACTTCAACGTCATTTAGTCATTTTATCCGAAGCAACTTACAATGAGAAATGGATCAAGTGATTCACTGCAGACAGTAGTCATACCATCTACTGCAAAGCTTATGATTTTCTTAGAATATTACAAGCTAGAAGGATTGAGAAAAGTTTTTAAAGTCCCCATGAACCAGAAGCTGCGGCTGTTATTTTTTCAGATTGTGAAGCAGTTTCTAGTGAAACGGAATATTAAATGATACAACAGTGGGCGTGTCTTGTTTTTTCTACTGTGAGCTGAATGATGTGGTAAAGTAGGCATTTCATTCAGAAAGGTCAGGAAAAGTTTTTGGGGAGAGCACTTACAACCTAACAGACACCTCCTCCTCCTCCTCACCATTTCTGTTTGTTGTCAAAACTGACAGTTGGAGCAGCGTGATTAAATATGGTGGCCATGCACATATGCTAAGATATACATCACCTAACAATTTAACTGAAAAAAACAGGAAGTGCTTTTACAGATTTCAATTAAAGCGTAGAAGGGCAAACTATTTTTTTCTCAATGACATGCACAGATAAACTGTTTACCACAAATCTAGCAATGTTAGTAAACAAAAGCATATGCTTAGTTTGATTTCTTGGGCACTAAATATATTTTTTACAATACAGTCACAAGTAATAACATACTTTTTGTTACCATTTTTTTAAGAACTGAAGAGTTGCACTCTTGCAAATAAAGGTACATGAGCTGTCACTGGGGTGGTACCTTTTCAGATACACATTTGGATCCGTATTGGTACCTCAAAGGCATATATTTGTACTTAAACATTTTAAGAGGCACACTTTTGTACTTTTAAGTACTACTATGTATCCTTGCGGTATTAATAGGGACCCATTAGGTGCAAATGTGTAGCTTTTGAAAAGGTACCACACCAGTGACAACTCTAGTACCTTTATTTCTGAGAGTGTAGCCAAAATATTAGCCCCACCTTAAAACGTCCACCCTGATCTGTATGACTTTCTTTCTTGATGACAGAAGATATTTTAGATAAACTAGATAGATATAAACCAAATATATTTTGAAGATTTTAGTTTTCTAAACAGTTTCTGTTCCTATTAACTTCAATTTTATTGATAAAAGTTGAAGTCAATGGGAATGTCATATTGAGTCACAAAATAAATGTGTTAAATGTTCCACCTAAACCTGATCTTCAATGACTCAAAGATATTGCGCAATTCACACCCTGATCAAATCACTCTGTCCAAAACGATCTGGGTGGGAGACCAACTGCCCAAACTAAAACGGTGGTCCATGAGAAGTTCCAAAACAAGTTCCTGTTATCTTTCAGACAAGGGCTATAGGCTAACAGTTATACATTGAGGGTTACAGATCACCACAACACAAAATAAGTAATACTGTATAATTGTATTGTCTCCTGGGGAAACAAATTGTTAAAATTAACTCCTTACTTACTAATTAAATAGAAATTAATAAAACTGAATCTACTCGTTAGTGTTTTATTTTTAATTTTCTTACAACGATATTTTAAATAGGCTAGTGTGGTAGCCATTGACTTATTCTTCATAACATCTTATATTGTTTATCAGAAAAATAAACCTAAAACAAGTTTGGTACAAGTGGAAGTAGAGTTTATGATGAATGATTCCAGTCAGTGTGAAATATCCCTTTACAATGTTTTTACTTTTGGAACGAAGTCAACAAAATGAACGCACACAATCAAGCGTTCAGTCTGTTTGTACTGTAGTATTGCTTTCAGCACAGGCTACAGCTAGCAACCGAATGTTTCAGTCTTAACTTGAATGTTTTCCCAGTTTATGATGCACCAAAACGTTGGCATATACACTGCGATTTGGGTAGCGGCTGCGGCTCCAGTAGGCGGCGGGACTTGATGTGGAAGCGGAAGTGAAAGTGAAAGAATCCGCGGTTTCAAATCTCCGCGGACCAATCAAAAGCTCATTTGATTCACTTCCGGGATTTCCTAAGCGAGTGTGTTTTTTTCGTCATTGTATCAAATTCGGACGACACGTAACGAGCGATTCAGAAGTCGATTTAAAGAATTTCCGACAATGCTCTTCTTAAGGTGGAGAAAGACTTAAATATTACGTGATAATGTTTACCGCGTAGTTCTATAAAAGGATTGTAAATCAAATCTCATCGAGCTATTTGGGAAGGTAATCGGTGGCTTCTCATTCAGGTAAATAACCAGACATGTGGATCATAAAACAGGGTTATGAATTCGTCGATCTTTTTATGGAGTGTACAGGATACTTTTCCAATGACTTACTGACAAATGTTTACATTAGTAAACGTCATCATGTAACAGCAAATGCACGAGTTAATTTGCCCGTTTGCTTGATCTTTCATCGCTTGTTCTATTACTTATACGACATATATCGGTAATGTATAGTATTCACGTCAATGTGATAAGCCATATGAAGAAAGAGGATATCCTAACATATGTTGTGTAACACTAAGTCTTGAGTGAATCATGGATAATATAGGTGGTTCCACGGAGATTCACACACCATCCTCTCTGCACTGATTCAGTTGTCTAGAAAATGTTTTGTTGTCTATAAATCAATACTGACCCCTATGAAAATAATGCTGAGCAATTCATGCAAATTCACTAACCCAAATGTTTTCAGTTCTATGATGACGAAATATTTTAATTCTTTACTACGTCGTTTGTTTTCCACATAAATAGTTATTATTTATTCTAACAAGCATTGTCTAGTACATCTAAATCTTTATTTTCACTGTGATCTACTCAGCATCAAGATGCCAGTGGACAGAATGCGAATGCGCCCCTGGTTGGAGGAGCAGATTAACAGTGGACAAATTAAAGGTCTTCACTGGGTGAATGAGGTGAGAAGAGAGATCTGTGTGACAACCTGTTTCCACTACTACATAAAGAAAATGGAAAAAGTTAATTGTTTTTGAAATTAAGATTTTTTTTTCTTGTATTTTCAAGTTTATATATCACAAGTCATACTTTTTGATTATCAAAATTGTGTGAAATGAACTTCACAAGTTACCAAGAGATATTTGAAAATGTCCATTTAAGAATTAATAAAAATAGTCAGAATCAGCATATATAAATTGAGGTAAAGTTGGTTTTATATTCGCACATTTGTTCAGTGACAACTTGTGACATGCTCCCTACATTTACCATGGTATTTTAAATATTTGGTCTGAATTCAAAACAACGTCAGCACTATTTATTTGACTCTGAACAATGCTGTGCTTTGATAGTCATTAACTGCTAATATGATTTCACTGTTTAGAATTTGCAAAGAATACTTTACTGAAATTATTTCAGAGGAGAAAGTCAGCATGTGCGAATATGAGACCAACTTTGTCATATATAAACCAGCATTTCTGGCTTTTCTTATTTTTATAGGGGGAGGGAGGGCTATATTTTCTTATCATTGTGAGTTTATCTGTCACAACTGACTTCATATCTTAAACCTGCAAGAATTGAGGGGTAAATTCACAATGGCAAAAAAACAAGTCTTCTGATGCAGTCAAAATGACGCTTTGTTTTTTTATTATTAAGAGGTGTAAACAAGCTTCCATATATCTTCAATAGAAATTATGCATCTGTAAAAAAATTATTATATTAATGTGTGACTTGTGTAGGGCCAGACGGAATCTGCGGACATTTTTTGCTATTTATGCTGAGAAGTTTCTTAAAAATCTGCGGATTTATGCGGAATGATTTTGGGAGTATCATAATTAAAACCTTAATATATGAAATAAAAAGTAATACTTTTTAAAACTTTTATTCAATGTTTACAATGCGAATCCATCCAGATCCACGTTATTTGGTAAACAAAGCAAGTCTTTCATATAAAATCTTTACTAAAAGACAGAAAATTGTACTTTACAAACTTTATTGTAAATAAATCATATGAATATTTTGATATTAGACAGTATTATTACTGAAATTAATTTGAAAACTGAATAAATATAAATTTACACACATTTACACCAGTAAATAAAAAGAATCAATGATGGGCTAAAAATCTGCAGAATTCTGTGCGCGCAGATTCTGTGTGGCCCTACTCATGTGGCAGTTTGTCTTTTTCTGTTTTGTGAAAACTGATTTTGAACATGTTTGAAATGTCACTCTACTTGTTGTACATACATTGAGTAATAGTACACCATTTAAATGTTTTTCATAACAGGAAAAAAAGATATTTCAGATACCATGGATGCATGCAGCCAGACATGGATGGGATTTGGAAAAGGATGCACCATTATTTATGAAGTGGGCCATTCATACAGGTAACTTTACTGTTTTATGAAGAATAAGACCATCTGCTTATGCGCGTTTATGCATTTGCATGTTAAAGTATTTCTGGTTTGATCATTCTGCTGGTTCTTTTTGTTGATTGTTGGACATTATGATTGATTCACCCAATTTAATTATGTTTTGTCCAGGAAAGTATTGCCCAGGTATCGACAAGCCAGATCCTAAGACATGGAAGGCCAATTTTCGTTGTGCTATGAATTCTCTACCAGACATTGAGGAAGTGAAAGATAAAAGCATGAAAAAAGGAAGCAATGCTTTCAGAATGTACAGGATGCTTTCGTCATCTGAAAAAGCTGTTAAAAAAGGTACGTGCATTGATTGTAAAAGTTCATGGAAGGTTCGGTTTTGGAAAAAAATCTATAAAAGTTGTGGTAAATCTGCAGAATGGGAAGACAACAGTGTATTTTGGATTCAGACAGTTTTATTGAATAAATATGCATGTTAGCTGATGTTTTTAACAATTGATTTACCATTGTTTTACAATTTAAAGTTGATGTAGTACAATTTAAAGTAGATGAGGTAGATTTTGATGGATGTCTGCCTAAATTTTGGCTTTTTTTGTAATGATGTATGCATCTTGGATAATTCTTATTTAGATTATAGTAATATTTCTGTGTTTTATATAGATTACATGGAAATTGTCAAGTCTTTTATTGAAAATAATTGAATGAGTTCTAGTAATTGATATTGGCTAAATTAAATTAATCTGTAGCGTCAATTCGGTAGCACTTTTTACAATGTGTCATGTGTAATTGTGTCAGCAGCTTAACTAAATATAAAGAAAAGTGTGTAAAAGCCATAACATTTAGCTGTTCTGATGGATGATGACATCAATACAATCAAAAGGGATTGAATTGCTTTACACTCCGAGGAATGCTCTGAACTGAAACAATAATTTATTTGTACTTTCCCAGTTTATAAAAAATAAATAAAAAATAAAAATTAATTCATATGTGTGGATCATTATTTTTATACTAAATAAATGACATATTAACCTGTCATTGATTACTGCAGTCATTTGCCACACTGCAGTTTGTAATGTCACTATGATAAAAAAAAAATCTATCCTTGAAAATGTAAATTGCACAAAAAACTGAAAACTGCCTGTTCGTAACTTTTCACATGATTCTATTTAGGGGACATCCTGCATGTAATTTTTGCTCATACACTTTATTAAATGATTTACCCTTTATTTTTGATGTACTAACTGTTCTAACTGCTATGTTCAAGATCTAAATACTATTTTATTTTACTCTTCTTTTTAGGAAGAAAAAAGACGGACCTGGAGCAAAAAGCAAAAGTAGGAACGCATGACCGTACATAAAAAGAACAGCCTCACTAAATATTACAAATGATCTCACAACTGTGCTCAATTCTTTAGAGGGTTTTTCAGAAACGAAAAGCTGGCACTCCGAAAAAATTTAAAATGCTAAAAGAACTGAGTGAAGAGGAGATTAACGAAGACATTACACCAGACAGCACTGTGCTATTAGCTGGTAAATAACCATTTGTTTTTCCCTCACTTCTTCTACCCTTCAAACTCGCAGCAATAATGGAGACAGCATTGGATAGTACCCTTTTTTATCTGCCAAAACATATTTGGAGACGAAGGTCGACTTAAAATGTGTACATTTCGTTGCATTAGTCTTAAACCACTTCATATTTACTGACGTGTCTCTAACTACTATGTACTAACATTTTAAATTTGTGTATATACGTTTTAACTTTATTTTATAATGTCGCTATAGTTTATGTAGCCGTGTCTATTTCTCAGCATATAACTCTGTAACTCTACCCCTTTACCAACCTTTAAACACGTACCCAGACTTACAGACTCTAAATTTGACAACTATTTCACTTAATTCGTTGTACAATTTAAATTTTATATGACAGTTGGACATTATAGTTAAAGACACTAAATATAAAGTGGGAACGATGGTATCAAAAAGTGACTTCTGAAACTGAATATTGCTAGAGTTTTGTTAGAGCCTTGTTTTAACCAACTGGTCTTTGTGTTTTTTTTTTGTCCACATGCTATTTGCCTTAAATATTTCTGTTGTTTTATTATGTAAAGACTAAAGATGCTTGTTTTTTTGTTAAATGCTTTGCTGAAACCACTTGTGCTCTTTGTTATTAAAGTGCCCCTATTACGCTCATTTTGTTTCGGAGGTCTCCTATATTAAATTTACATGCATACAAGGTCAAAACATTTTCATCACAATATTACCCAATTTCTCAAAAGTGTCAGAAACAATTTGTCTGAAGATTCGCTTTTTCTGAACTCCTCCATTCCAAGAGCTTATTCTGCTCTGATTGGTTTTCCGTTCACAGCGCGTGTTAGAAATGAAACATTGATTAGCATATCTGCTAAGGAGTTTTGTTTTCCTTAAGCATTGGTAAAAAAATCTTTTATGCCATTTTGAGCATGTGTCCGATGATAAATCATTGGAAGAATTAGTTGATCAACCCAAACCTGCATTGGAAGCATGACTTAAGCAGGACATTTATACTGGTAAGTTTTTACTTAATGTTTTTTCATTACTTTTAGTTGGTACATTTTAAGATTTTATAGCTGTATAATAGGTCTGCATATGTATATGTGTTCCATAAATGCAAGCAAAGATTTTGTATGTATGCACAAGTAACATTAGCTGGATAAGTCCATTTCACATATTGTAAGCTGTATGTTTGAGCTTAAAGTAGAATAAATGTTTACTTATTTGCAATTTGCAAATATGTTAAACTTATTTGCAAATGTTTACTTATTTGCATGTACTACTTATTTGCAAGTGTTTCATGTATGTGTGAGTTGAGTTTGATTTACGTTGTACACGATGCCTCAAACTCTCAAATTCTGTCATAAATGGCAAAGTATAGATTGGATGCAAACAGGTGATTGATTTTCATTCAGTCATTATAAGAGGAGATTTTGTGACTGTACAAATTAGAAGGAATAGAATAAACGTATATTGACAATGAATGTTTTATATTGACACAAGCAAGCTCTGCTGTTTTAGGATGGGTCACGTAAGATGTTGGTCAAGAGCAGCCAATAATCAAGAAAGCCATTTATCGTGCAAATGTATTACAGGCCTAAAGTGGACTTTAGGCAACTAATTTTAGCAGTTCATAGTAATGGTTTCATACAAAAACACCTTTATCTTAATTTTGATCTTTAAAAATTGCAGATGTTTTACATTCAGCTGGTAATGTTATAAAAACAAATAAAATCGAAAAGCATAATAGGGGCACTTTAAGGCAAATGCAACATGGTTTCTTATTTTGTGACAGTTATTAATAGATTTTTAATGGCAGCATATTAAACCCGGGTCATCCTAAGCTCCGGGTAAATGAAGGGTTTCCACATTCAATTAACAATACATTAACAAGTAACATCAACAGTACATTTTCAGTACTCCAACACAGATGATTCCCAGTATACAATCATCACTGGGTATATATTTTTCTGCATGCACCAGTGTAGTCACAGGCACAGCCTTTCATAGTATACTTCATTTGCCTGGTATGTGTACACGTCTACGCATGCACACTTTCAATACCTCTTCAGTCCAACGAGAGTATGTCAGTGCGCAGTCTTGTTAACTACGTAAATATCCTTGTATTTGGAAGTGAAGGTACATTATATGACAATCAATTGTTTACATGCTGTCATTGTCAAAAATTCGTTTTTTTTTTTTTGTACATTCAGGACCTCCTGAACACGAGTGAAATTTCAAGTTTATTGTTTTTAGAATTGCCAGGTATCCTACTTATTAATAATTTAGGTGAATGACATTGCGTTTAAACTCATTTTTATTAAGTTAATGTATTTTGCCTTTTTAAGGGCAACATAGGTGTTCATTGTTGCTGCAGCTTGTACATCTTCCATTAATTCTGTTTTTCTTTGGCTACTCTTTGAATCGAGAACCCAAGGCGTGTTTTCCACTTTGTGGATAAACCAGTTATCACAAAAAATGTAAATGTGCTTGCTCATATGTGACTTGCATATGTCATATGTATGTGATATGTAACAGCCACAGTTACAACAATCTGGTGGTGTACAGTAAAAACATTCTACTCTTGATTCCAAAATTTAAATGCGATCAATGCTGACTCTTACATATGTGTAAGTTTAACTACTTTGCACTTTAACATCCTTAGTTGCATATTTGCAGTGCTTGTGTCATTTCTGTTACTTTAAGTGGACCTGAACATGGCCATAACTTTAAAGACAATTTACACAGAGTGCAATTAAATGCTCTTGAATAAAAATAGCACACCTCAATAGAGCATTCACTCTGTATCCTTTCTTTCCACCTCACCCCAGTGTGAAATGGACTGAGCAATTAGATGTTAAATTTAAGGCGTGTATAAACGTTTATAATGCATCCCTAGGGAGCTATTTATACCATGTATGATCAATGATCGCATGACAAAGCAGCGTCCAGCAGTGAAATGGGCTGTCCAATTTCATTTGACCTTTAAGTGACATATCTCAGATATGATATTTTTGCATGTAGATTGGTGGGTCCATAGCACTAAAAGCGTCAACTTGTGTGTAGGCATAAAACAAGCTGTCAGTGAGCTTGAGTTGTTTCAGTTTCGATAATAGTATTGGAAATGCCACAGATACAGCAAAAAAAAATTGTTGCATCGCTATTGGTGAGTATTTGAAACCATAAACTGATCCAATACAATATATAGTTATGCCCGCTAGCTTTACTTAATGCTACAAACCCAAAGTGCTAGAGCAGGGGTGTCCACACTCAGTCCTGAAGGGCCGGTGTCCTGGAGAGTTTAGCTCCAACCCTAATCAAACACATCTGAACCAGCTTATCAAGCTCTTATTAGATATACTAGAAACCTTCGGGAAGGTGTGTTGAAGCAAGTTGGAGCTAAATTTAGCAGGACACTGGCCCTCCAGGACGAGTTTATACACCCCTGTGCTAAAGCTTAGAAGAAGAATTGAAACTGAGCTAGTAGTATGTTGATGTTTGGGACTGGGATGTTTCAGGCTGGGCCAACCAGCCAGTAAAACAGAGGGTTTAACACGTTTTAGCAACTTTAACACGAGTAACTACATAAAGCATTTGAAGACTTGTCACCCTACTGAACACAGCGGTTTCGCAAAGGCTAGCGCACAGAAGGCGATGATAAATGACAGAATCTACAAAGTGTAAAAGGGTTATTCAAATGAAGCAAAGCGCTTTTGAAAGAGCGTTAAAGTTGACTGAAAAAGCATTGAGTGTATAGTTTTGCAAAACTAGTTGCTGTCAGTGGTCACGAATGTGAATTTTGCCACTATTGAGCCCCGGTGTAGTTGGCCTGGATGCAATTACATCTCTGAAAAGTGCTCCCTAAGTTACCTGAGACACTCAGTGTATATATATGCTAGTACAGTGGTGCCCAAACTTTTTCTTATAAAGGGCCAAAATCCAAACTTGTTTGAGGGCTGTGGGCCGAAGTTTAAGATACCAAACCGTATTGCATTAAATTTGCCATGGGTAGCTTCCTAATTTATTTGCATATTATTTAAAAATAACTAGAAAACAATGCTTTAAAACATGTCAAATAAAGATGCAGTATAATTTTTGACGTTTTATAATGAACTTATTATAATAAAAACACAATCCCATTTATAACACAATGGAGTTCAATGCTGAATACACTAGTCGAGCTGTTCCTTGAGCTCTGCCTTGACTTGTTCGCCAATGTCTCGTGCATTTGTCAAGTGATTCACATTTTAAAATCTCTGATTCATTGACAACATTTAATCTTAGTTGGCTTTTTTGTAGCTCCTCTATTAAAGAAAGAAACCAAAGGGTACATTCAATTCAAAATGACATCTCTGTTGAGACCGACCAACTCCCCATCATTTTCTGTCTCTTTTCAGATGGCATGGGGGGCCAAACCAAAGGTTACCATGGGCCAACTTTGGCCTCCGGGCCCTACTTTGGGCACCTCTGCTCTAGTCCATGTTTCATTAAACCATAAGTCGAAAGCACACCATAAAGTAATTAATCAGTTCATTCAAGACTATAGCATAAACAAATACACACCCAGGTATGGGATTGGTATTGGGAACAGAAAAAGTGTCAAAACATCTCTACAGTCAGCACTAGCTGTTGTGCAAGTATGGATTTGCCTTGTGTTTAAAAGAGCCATTCTTTTAATTCTCCCTCAAATTGACAACATTTTCTATCACTGTTTGATCATTTCCTTTGAATGCCAAGAAGACTGATTATACAACATGGTGTTTCCACAACTGCATGTGATCTGTTGATTGCTAAACATCTAATCCTAACAAACTAACACCATATTGCTCCACAATAAACAAACTTGGCACCCCTAATGCTATGTAGTGCAGGAAAACAACAAAAAGTGGTAATTATCCCACTTCAAATAGACAAGTGTGAAACATTCCTTTACCCGGGGTTAACAGCACTGTTTAGAATAACAATAACCTGAGCTTAAGTTCGGTGTGAAAAATCCTTTTTGTTTTACCGTATGCATATGCACTGAATGACTTTAGCATTACTACATGCAAAATACATGGAGCTCAAATGAGTCCAATGTGTTAGTAGAAGTATTATAAAAGATAAAGTCTCTTAAGATGTTCTTCATCATAACACAGAGCAGGAGAGCTGCCCTGAGAGAGAGGCGGCTGTAGGTGAACTGCCTGACGTGTGTGCAGTTGTTGAAGTGGCAACAGAGACAGAAGAGCAGGTCACTCGGCCTCTCCAGGATTCTCATGTTTCATCGAACAGTGGTAGGGTTCATTCTTGCATTCATCTCTAATGTCCTCAAATGCAACTGCACGTCTTTATGGATTTTATTTAATAATTTGCTTCAACAGAGAGCGACACAGAGAGCACATACAGCGAAGAGGACTTAGTACAGGTATGAATGCAAACTTGTTTCCTTTTCATATTTTAATTACTTTTTAGGTTGTAAATACGTTAAATCTTAATTTGTTTGAAGCAAATGTAAATAGAAAAATACACTACCGGCGGCTCAGTGGTTAGCACTGTCGCTTCACAGCAAGAAAGTTGCTGGTTTGAATCTCAGATGGGCTGGTTCTCTAGTTTCCCCAACAGTCCAAAGACATGTGCTACAGGTGAATTGGATGAACTAAATTGGCTGTAGTGTATGAGTGCGTATGTGAATGCGAGGGTGTATGGGTGTTTCCCTGTACTTAGTTGTGGCTAAAAGGGCATGCGCTGCATAAAACATACACTGGAATAGTACTTTTTAAGCTTCTTTTATTCTGAAATTATAGATTCTGCTCAACAGTAATAGTAAAACATTTTATAATTATTGTAATGTTACAAAAGATACAGTGAGGGAAAAAATTATTTGAACCCCAGCTGATTTGCCCACTAATAAAGAAATGATCAGTCTATAATTCCAATGGTAGGTTTATTTGAACAGTGAGAGACAAAACAATAACAAAAATAATTCAGAAAAATGTGTTTCAAAAAAGATTAATTTGCATTTCTATGAATTAAATAAGTATCTGATCCCCTATCTGTCAGCAAGATCTCTGGCTCCTAGGTGGATCTTATACAGGTAACGAGCTGACATTGGCAGCTCTCTCAGCTTGTTACCTTTATAAAAGAGACCTGTCCACAGAAGCAATCAATCAATCCAGATTCCAAACGCTTCACCATGGCCATGACCAAAGAGTTTTCCAAGGATCTCAGGGACAAGATTGTGGACCTTCATAAGGCTGGAACGGGCCACAAGACCATCACCAAGCAGCTGGGTGAGAACATGACAACAGTTAGTGCAATTATTCGCAAATGGAAGAAACAAATTAACTGCCAATCTCCCTCGGTCTGGAGCTCCATGCAAGATCTCACCTCGTGGAGTTTCAATGATAATGAGAACGGTGAGGAACCAGCCCAGAACTACTCGGGAGGAACTTGTCAATGATCTCAAGGCAGCTGGGACCATAGTCACC
>CAIGQQ010037945.1:1278-30455 GCA_903798035.1 Danio albolineatus | reverse complement strand
TAGTGGTGAACAATTTCATGTCATTAATGGCACACTACATATAACAGAAGTTTGTACATCTATAACCAGCTTATAATAATTGCTGAACTCGAAGTACGCTTCACTGAATTGAGAACATTTAAATACATCTCAATCACGTGTGGCTTCTCAAATTCTGTGGACACAGATGAAGAAAGATTGTACATTGTTGCACTTGATAGTAAATCACAGTTAAAGCTCTGCTGTTAGTTCTTTCTGTGGAGGTTAGAATTGCATACAGACTGGCTTTTACAAAGAAAAAAGGTGAAATTGTTTAGAAAACCACAAGTAACTGAGGTTGTAAAAAGAAGTCATCCCCTTACTTCATTTTTAGGGATTTGAAATGCTGGGTGATCCAGACTACCAGTCTGGACGATGTAAAGAGAAACCTTTTTTTTTTTTTTACTTCTCAAAGTACGGCAAATAAAAGAACTTGAATCCTCTTCGTCCCCGAACTGCACAGCTTATGTAGATCACGTGATAGACTAGAAAAACGAAGAGCACAGAGTTAGGTTGTTTTTCTCTACCATTATTGTTATTATATGAAAGCATATAAGATATCCAAGGTGTAATATCTAGGTATCTGTTGCACAGTTAAGAAAATAGGAAAATTAAACAAACCAATGCAAGTATGATTAATGCCCACATATAAAAACTCAAACACAATACAAATGTACATGTAAAGATTAAACAAGCAAGAATAGGAATGATTAATTAAATAAAAAACATGTTATCCAGAATCGGCTTCCTCAAAGTATTTTCCTCAAGATTTTACAAATATATAGAGGTTTCATTCGAAATCCAAATTTGATCTTTTCAAGTATGAGGTAGGTTGAAAACCCACTGACGATAATCAAAAGTAGGGCTGCATGATTTTGGAAAAATCGAATATTGCAATATTTTGTTTTCATTCTGCAATATACATTGCAATAGGAATACAATTTTACTAGATTTGTTGAATATCTATTTGGTAAGAGTTTATGATTTTAGACTGATTGGGATGATTCGGTAGGAGAATGCATCTGCATTAAATATAAGAAACAATCTACAAGCATAAATTCAATAAAGTAAAAGATACCAATTAAATAAACTGCATTTTATTGTTTACAGAGGAGTCTGTCTTTATTCAGGTATGCAGTAATTGAATAATCAAATGTAAAATAATAACCTTCAAATTGTGTTCGTTTGATAAACGACTCAATAAAACGAATAGGTATTAATTTGTTACAAGCGGTACAATTTCTAGTGCCTGAATATATTAAAAGCCCTCAGACAGTCACAGGCCTAAAAAAAACACTTGAAAAGGTCAATTATAATGCAGATTCAACATTGTGTATACTTGCAGCGTGATTATTGCAAATGATCACATTGCGTTATCGATGCTGATCATGTACTCAACTTGGCATATACAGTCGTGCGGTATTGTTTTTAAAACATTTTAGAATGAAAACCCTTATCCAGACTGCCGTTTTTTGTTTCAGAAAGCCTCAGCCTAAAATGCATGAAAAATGACCATTCACGCTCACAGGGCATGTGCACATTTCGTCAGCATCCACACCAACTTGCTACATCAACATCTACTGCTGGTGTAATGGTCACATGATTAATTAATAAGGGGAACAATATGCAAAAATCCAGAAGATCGATCAGAGCTTTGAATTTCAGTCAGTCTGTACGGTTTATGAACTAAAGCAGGGTGAAAGATGCTATAGTAGTGTAGATGGCAAATGAACCTGTGACAAAACGCATGTATTTTAAAATGAAAATGCACGAGTGTAAACACGTTTGTTTAGAACACAAAAGATGATATTTAGAAGAATGTTGAAAACAGTAGCAATTAACAACCACAGTAGGTAAATATACACTACAGAGTTCAAAAGTCTTGTCACCTATCCAAGTTTTAGGAACAACAAATAATAATTTGACTTCTAGTTGATCATTTGGTATCAGAAGTATACCAAACACACTTATTTTGCCAAAATAAAATATGATCATGCCTTGATTTTTAATTATTTAATTAGGACAGTAAGGTCTGACTTTGCTGAGACTAAAGTCTTGTCACCTAACAGAAATAATGTATAGTATAGAACATAAAGTCATGGTGCAGAGGAAGAAGAATTAATATTGTGTATGACTCCCATGAGCTTGGACGACTGCACCCATACATCTCTGCAATGACTTAAATGTCTCAAATAACTTATTAATAAAGTCATCTGGATTGGCAAAGAAATCATTTTTGCTGGACTCCATCAAGATTCTTTGGATTCATCTTCAATGCCTCCTCCATCATCTTACCACAGACATGCTCAATAATGTTCATGTCTGGTGACTAGGCTGGCCAATCCTGGAGCACCGTGACCTTCTTTGCTTTCAGGAACTTTGATGAGGTGGCTAAAGTATGAGGGGCGCTATCCTGCTGAAGAATGTACCCTCTCCTGTGGTTTGTTATGTAATGGGCAGCACAAATGTCTTGATACCTCAGGCTACTGATGTTGTCATCCACTCTGCAGATCTCTCTACTGAATATGTAACCCCAAACCATGATTTTTCCTTCACCAATCCACTAGAGATTGATTCACCAGAAAAAATTACTTTCTGCCACATTTCCAAATGATCAACCAGACGTCAAGTTAATATTTGTTGCTCTTACAACTGGGATCAAAGACAAGACTTTTGCAGGTAGTGTTTATGGCAGTCAGTGGTTACAAATGGCTAGAAATATCTTATTTTGTATTTGCCAGGGGGGAAATAATCAAGCAGGTATGGAACATGTGGAAGTAAATGATGTCAAGTTAAATTTTTAGGTGAACTATCCCTAAAAAAAACACTAAATCTAACGTCAGTTTCTCCCTCTGCATATGTTTCTCTTGACTGCATAACAAATAAAAAATGTATTACAGTTTATAACACTACAATATGCTATCTAAGGTCCAAAATCCATTACTGATAGACGCCAAAACAAAGCTGACTCCATTAAAATATAAAGCATTTAGATCTTACCACCAGGAATGAAGAGGAGAAATCCAGGAACAAAGAAAATTGCACTCGAAACACCTAAAAAAAGGAGCATAAATATAGGCATCACTTTAATGGCATTACTTTATTCTTTTCTTCAGTTGACATCAAACTAACTGGTTATTTAGGGTTTGTTGGGAGGATTGGTTTAATTAAAATAAACTCTGGTATAATTACTGGTCTGGTTCATGTGAAGAAGTAGGAATCTGTCATTCAAACCTTGGTGAGTAACAAACATGTGGGCCAAGACCACTCAATAAGTGGGTATCCGTCCACTTTCAGAAGACCTTAAAGGGATAGTTCACCTAAAAATAAAAATTAACTTGCTCTCAAGCTGCCCCATACCTTTAAGTTTCCTTTTTCTGTTTAACATGAAAGAAGATATTTTGAAAAACTGTAACCACTGACTTTCACAGTAGCATAAACAAATATTATGAAAGTCAATGGTTACAGGTTTCCAGCATTTTTAAATAACTTATTTCAGTTCAACAAAATAAAGCAACTCATATAGGTTTGAAACAAGTGAAGTAAATGATGAAAGAATTTTCAACAATCCCTTTTTTGTAAGGTCTTCACAACTGATGGAGTTACCATGACACGTGTTAAGTTATAATGATTAAGTTTAGCTCAGCGTTGTTTTAGATGTTCAGTTTCATTGCAAAATATATCAAATATAACATACATAGGTTTTTTTTTTATCTTTAATTTTGATCTTAAAAATGAGTGTAAATATTATGTGAACCAGAACTATGTTTTGTTACTATTTCTCAAATCAAGTGTGAACACACCCTGAAGGCACTTTCACACTGAGTGCAAAAGTATGAAGCAAAGACGCTCTTGAATCAAATCAATAGAATCCTATGAAGCTTTTCATACCAGTTGCAATTAATAATGGAAGAATGCAAAGATTTTTTTAATTATATGAGGCATCTTGTTACATTTTTAGCTTTGGACCACATGTGCCCAAATCTGCTGCAGTTACACTCTTTGGTGAGATTTCGTAAGGGAAAAAAATGGATGCCAAGCATATGTTATTTTTTATGCGCAAAAACAAAGAGCAATCAAACAAAACTCACAAAAACAGCATAGAAAATGGGATTCAGTGATTAGTTTAAGAATTTATTAAAACCATAAGCATGGTAGATAGTTTGTGTTTCTGGTTTAATGCCAAACTTTATTTTAATTGTTGTATATAGAGCCGTGTACGAGGATAAATGGAGCGTTCATGCAAAAATATGAATTCTGTCATCATTTACTCACCCTTCACTTGTCACAAATCTGTTTTCAGTTTCAAGATATTTTGAAAAATGTTGGAAACCAGTAGCCTTTGACTGCCATAGAATTTATTTTTTGTTACCGTTACATTCTTCAAAATATCTTCTTTTGCGTTCAACAGAAAAGAAAAGAAACTCAAAGGCTTGAAAACAATTGACGAGTAAACAATGAGTAAACTTTCCACTTTGAGTGAACTATGCCTTTAATGAAAAATTGAAATAGGATACAAATGGAAGGCCGGGGTGGGGTGGGGGTGATGGCATTGTTGTGGTCAGTAGTCAATTTCCATAAGCAAACAGTAGTTTTATATTCAGTGTGAAGCAGATTTGCCTCACG
The DNA here is from genome assembly GCA_903798035.1 of Danio albolineatus. Taxonomy (NCBI): domain Eukaryota; kingdom Metazoa; phylum Chordata; class Actinopteri; order Cypriniformes; family Danionidae; genus Danio; species Danio albolineatus. Next base: position 25,811 of record CAIGQQ010037945.1, on the reverse strand, counting down.
CATCACCTAGCACTCAGTGTGAGCCTTTATGTCTGAAGCTGGAGTCTGATTTTTAAGGCATGCAGAGCACTGATTTATTAACTGCATAACACGTGCGCATAGGTTTGTGTGCTAAAGCAATCCTGTTTATGTCTCTGTATTTAGAGCCATTATCTTTGACAGCGCTTACCTGCGTGAGGGTTTAACTGTATGACAATGCCTGTAAAGATCAAAGCTGATAGGAAAGAGGCGCAGAGAGGGGGGAAGAAAGATAATACATTTACTAAGCAGCTGACAATCACATCTGAATTCACCATCTGTGCTTAAGATCACAGTTGACAGCAAGATAAACACAGACAGCGCTTTACAAGTCAGACACAAACAACACCTTCCCCCTGAGATCTCGAGTACTTGTTATGATCAAGAGGGATGAAAGTCTCACCAACTCCAGTGATTAACAGGAGGAATGAGGCGAGAACCACTCGTCTGTTCTTCTTCACTAGTGGGTGAGACGTCCACCTGAGAACAATCCACATGCAATAAATAATGGGCAGAGGAACAAATATCACATGATTTTAATTAATGCGACCTGAGAGATTTAATTAACTTCAGTTTAAAATCTCACGCTGAAGCTTATCAATAGAAGTTGTTACCCGCAGCAGTGAGCAGACAGCTGTGTGACTGAGCTGAGTGTGCTGAATGACCACTGAGAGCTGCAGTAGGACAAAGTAGCAGGATCACTGCAAAACAGTTGAAGACAATATGAATAGCCATTCTGTGAAATATCTGAATTCTTTTTTTCAAATACAGCAGGTAAAATTAATACTGAACCAATTTTCGTCAAGAGAAAATATATATTTGTTGACTTGAAATGTTCACCAGATGTCAGTAACAACTGATGTAAACAAAACTTAATTCGTTTAGAAATGAAGTTATGTTTAATAAAATGAAATGACACAGGGGGAAAGTATTGAACACATGAAGAAAGGGAGGCGTAGAAAGGCATGGAAGGCCCAGACAGCAGCTGAAACATTTCAGTAGTTATTCATATTAGCTGCTTCAGTCCAACATCTACTAGATGATGAAGATGAAACCAGGGTGGATGTTTTAGCAAGACACTCAGGCCAAACGCAGCCAAGGAAACTCAGATGGTTTCAGAATAGAAAATAAAGCTGCTAGAATGTCTCAGATGATTTGAATCCAATACAAAATAAGAACAAAAAAATCAACGTTCATAGACGAGACCCACAGAAGCGTTCTCCATACCTGAGGTGTCTGAAAGCTGTCATTACCAAAAAAGCATTTTATACCAAGTATTAAAGTTCAGCTCAGTTCAATACTTTCCCTTTATGTCTTTGATTGAAAAAGATTGAAAATTGTTTGTGTTTTTACCCAATCTGGGTCAATTTCATGTCAACAGCTTCACCGATTTCTTCTGGAGTAAGTCTTATTTCTTTTAGTTTGATTGGAATACAAATTATTAAGATCAATATTATTAGCTCCCTTTACAATCTTTGTTTGTTGTTCGATTGGCTACAGAATAAAACACTACGGTTCAATGATTTACCTAATTAATCTAACTTGCCTAGTTAACTTAATTAACTTTAAGCTGAATACTAGTATCTTGCGAAATAACTAGAAAAATATTATGCACTCTCATCAAGGCAAAGACAAAATAAATTAGTTAAAAAACCCCATTAGGTTTAAAAATCTCTCCATCTATATGATCACACACACACACATGAAGAAAGACTATCTGCCTTTTTCAAGTTATTTGTACATAAAATATTTAGAATTTTCTTGTCATTTTCTTTTAATTACTAATTTAATGGCTTGTTTGTTTACTAAATTTGTCATTTGTTTTATGAATGAAACAATTGTGGAAAATGAACATGCTGGAATAAAATTTTATTTTACAAAGTTGTTGACGTCACAGTGTTTTAATATTTGCATTTAAACCTTTTTTTATACTTTCTTTTTAAAGGAAAAGAAGAAAAATACAACTAATAATAATAAAAAACAATAATACACAAACACATCGGAAGTTAAATGAACAGCAGACTGGTCACATATATCCTTACAGGTCAAATTAACAAATACATATAAAGATTTACACTCTGTGTAAAGGCATAAGTACTATCCATTTCTCTCAATATTGCAGGTATTTGAGTGTTTGACATTTTAAAGAAAAAATCATCCTCTCCATATGTTGAACATTACATACAATATCCAAATATTAAGAATTCATAGATGTAGCTACTTTCGAGTTACAGTTTTGTTACTTATTGCTATAAGTATTTTAAATAAGTACTTGTCTTTTACCATTAGGTTGGCTGCAATATTTCCCAGGTAAATTGTTGTAAAAGAAAGTTCCATTCCATCGGCAAAACATTTCGTATTACTTTCATTACACCCTGCCGGTATGACTGGATGGCTGGACAACTCGAAAATATGTGAAATGGTTTACTAAGTCTTCCCCACATTACCTCTTGCACTGTGACCTATCCTTCTCTCGTGTTTGCATGCATGTTAACTAGGGGGTTATAAAGTATCTGGCAAGATTCCTCCAGCAAAACTCTCGCCACATACCAGAGCTGGAAGAAGTGGCCTGTACAGAGCAGATATTCAACCAATCTTCCTTTGAGGATAACTAGGTTTGATTTTCTCACAACCTTGTATTTCTAAGATAAAAATTTGGATCCCACTTTATATTAAGTGTCCTTAACTACTATGTACTTGCATCAAAAAAAATAAATAATACAATGTACTTACTGTGTACATAATGTATTTGAGAACACTCATGGTGCTCTTGAGTTGGGTTAGGGGTAGGGTTAAGGACAAGTTCGGTGGTATCGGTAGGTTTAAGGGATGGTCAACAGTGTATTTACAAATGTAATTACAGAAATTAATTACAGATGTAATTACATACATGTATTTAGTCAAACATAAGTACAATGTAAAAAACATGTATTTACACACTATGTACATTGTATCGAATTATTAATTTCTGTGTAAGTACATATTAGTTAAAGCCACTTAATATAAAGTGGGACCAAAATTTGTATAATGTGTAAATTATGTATAGGAGCAGATATGTAGACCAACATTTTAATCAATGTCTGACCTCGATAAACGTAAAGTAGTACAGTAGCAGTAAGAGTAGATTTTGTTTAAGTTTATTGGCATATCAGCTTCACAGGCCATTTCATGCCACACACAGGCTCAATATTTTAAAAATACAACAAATAAAATGTAATAAAAATTCCACAAAAATAATGAGAATACAAAATTTAGTGTTGTACACTTGCAAAGCTTTAAATTGCAATTTTAAAAAATCTGGGTCTACTTGAAATATACAAGTTGTCATTTAAATCAGTGTATTTATTTGTGTAAATTTCATCTCTATCGCATTATTTAAAGATGTTGTCTTCTTTATTTTATGATAAGAGGATGATTTTAATTTTTTTCTATTTTTCAACTTCTATTTGTTGGATATAAAGACCCAATATGTATTATGATAATACAGGGTGATTCAAAAAGAATACAACTTTGAAAGTCTGGATTTAATCAAAGTAACATGATGGAACCCTGGGGTAATTAATCAATGTGAAGAGTACTTAAAGAGTACTTTTTTCAGTTGAAAATAAGTTCATAGATGTTCAATATGACCCCCTCCAGACACTCGAGTGACATCAACCTGAAAGTTGTGGTATTCTTTTTGAATCACCCTCATTCATTTATTCATTTTCTTTTCGGCTTAGTCCCTTTATTAATCTGGGGTTGCCACAGCGGAACGAACCAGCAACTTATGTTTGACACAGCAGCACATTCACTCATACACTACAGACAATTTAGCTTTCCCAATTCACCTGTACGCTTGCTGTGAGGCGATCGTGCTATTCACTGCGCCACCGTGACGCCCTATATCACCCTACTTATTCTAAATAAACAAATTGAAGAATACTTTTTTCAACAGTCCTTTATTTGTTTATCTTTTGTATTCATTTTAAGCCTTTAAAGTTGAAAAAATATTTTAAAATATATTGGACAGATAAAAAGTACACACAAAGGGTCTATATTAATGTAATAATATCGGTAACAATAATATTAAATAGTGAACAACTTTGCTGGGTGTTTTTAATTAAGAGATTACTCCATATATTGATATAGTATTTTATTTATTTATTTTTGAGATGTATATGCAAGCTGCGTCAACATTTACTTACTCTGCAAGATGTCTGACAGACTGATCAAGCAATGTAGTGTTTAATAATGACAAGATGAATCCATCATCACTGACAATTGCTAATAGTTTTACAGATTTGTTACACTGACTTAACTTTATTATTATACATTATTTTAGTGCATCCCCTCATTCATTTTGTACAATATTATTAAATCAAAGCTAAAACTTCCAAATAAATAGTGTGAATGTCCAAACCTGATTTTGAAGAAGTTATTGAAAGAAGAGTTCACAGTGCCACCCAAAGCATCTTCATTTTCCAGGTTCTGTGGGTGAAAACAATAACCAAATCATGCACATTTTCCCATTAAAGATTCTGGAAGAAAGTGGCATATGTGAAAACTCCTGACCTGATATTTCAGATTGCTGTGTTCAGGAGTGCCGGCAGATCCAGAAGGATGACTTTGTGCTTTGGTAAAAGAAAGAGGTCCAAAAGTCATCTCTCCGCCACCGTCTTTCTCTCTGCCCTTCCATTCCCCTGCATCCTCTTCAGGCACCACACCTTCCTCCTCCCCCTCCAGGACGAATGCGTCATCAATTGTGAACTGTGTCCCCATTGCTACTGGCCCTCAGACACTGACTAGATGTTAAGTGGAAAGCACTGTGAAGATTAGAGGAGATTTTGTTTAGTAAGTGAATTGCTTTGTGATCTGGCATTTAGTTTCTCATACTGACTGCCCTTTACAATTGTCAAAATTTAATTTCTCTCAGAATCTCTTCATAGCATTTCCGAGTCTACCAAAAAACTATTAGGAAAGAAGGGCAAGCTATATTTCCGGCTTCAAATCAAAGATGCTCACTGTGGCTAATGGACAGAGCTGTTCAAAATCACCTGTCTACTAAATCACAGGAAAAAAGTGTTTCAATGTTCTATAATGTAAAATATCTTAAGGCTTTTTTGTATAAAGATACAATTTATAATATGAAAAAAAAATCAGAGCTCTATTTTAATCAAAGGTGTATTTATTTGTGTTTTAATAATTCTTTTCTCAATCTATTGGATCATTTAATTTGTTGTGTTCATTATTTTATAAGAGGATAATTTTCATACTTTAGTTTTTCTTTTATACTTGTTTTTGGTATAAAAGATACATACATACATACATACATACATACATACATACATACATACATACATACATACATACACATACATACATACATACATACATACATACATACATACATACATACATACATACATACATACATACATACATATATATATATATATATATATATATATATATAGAAAATACTTATTCTAACTAAATATATTTAAAATATATAATATAATATTAAAGAATAATCTTTCAACAGTACTGTATTTGTTTATCTTTTGTATTAATTTTAATCAATGTTGTATTTATTTGATTTTTAATCCATTTAGTCTTTACATACCTATCTATTTGACGGATTCGTATTTAAAAATGTTTATTTAAATAATAACAATTAATAATTTTATCATAATAGTTTTCATAATTTTTATGTTTATTTGGACAATTAGCGCAACATTTGGTGAAAAAAAATCATATAACCATCATGCTTTGTTTTAAACATTAACTATTGAACAATTCCATGCAAATGCCAACCTTGCCATGCAAAAAAAAGAGTTTTTACCAAAACAGTGAAACTTTTTCTAGGTTTTTTGTGTAGGCTTGTATTGTACAGTACTGCAAAAATACTCAAAAATGTCCCTGTCAATGTTTTCAAACAATTATATTTGATTCACCAAAGTCACACAAGTGGAAATTTCACATCTGTCAAATCCATAACCAAGCTTTTCCCTCATAAATGCAAAAATGTAACATAAAATAAAATCAATCATGTTTGTTGAGCCAGCCTTTATCCTTTCGATTATTAGCATGATTTATTTTGGGTTGTGCAGTTTAATTTACAGAATTTCTATGTTGTATACTGCAACATTGTATACTACGAAGTATGTTGTATACTGCAACTCGCTAACTTTTATGGTCACATCTATAACGAATGTTTATTTTCCTCATTAAATCTAAAAAATGTTTATGAATTCATATTTTTCTCATCCCATAACTACGCCCACATGGTGTCTGCGCACGTAAAAATCCACAGATTTCCGCAGATTTTTAGCCCATCATTGAGTCTATTTATTTACAATTATAAATGTGTATAGATTTGCTTGTTGTTCAGTTTTTATATTAATTTCAGTAATATTATTGATTAATTTGAAAATGTTCACGTGATTTATTCACAATACAGTTTGTGAAGTCATATTTTCTGTCTTTTAGTAGATATATTATATGAAAGCCTTGCTTTGTTTCCCAAAGAAGTGGCTCTAATTGGATTTGCATTGTCAACATAAATAAAAGTTTTAAAAAATTATTGTTTTTTAAATCATACATTAAGTTTTTAGTTATGATACTCCTATGAATCTGCAGATTTTTAACAAAATTCAGCACAAAAATAGCAAAAAATGTCCACAGACTTTGTCTGGCCTTCTCCATAACTCTGTGATTAGTTGTTTAGAAAAATATAATTAGATGTTTCAATATAACGTTAACATGTACTTTCTATGTGAATTTATATTTTGAGATTTTACAGCAAATGTCACATCCATAACACTGGAATTGCTCTATTTCATGTTAGCAGTTCAGCTCTAAACACGAATTGGTTGAATCTTTGGTTGGTCCATCTCATTTAACAGATGTTAAATCTTTAATGTCTAAAAATGCCAGAGTGTTCCAATATATTTGCCTTTATTATTGTTATAAAATGTTTTTATGTCAACGGGGTCCCTGGTAAAAACAGAAAAACTCTTTGGATTTGCTGTAAGAACAACTGTTAGTTGTTTTCACCGTTTAACTTTGTGATCTCTGTTAGTATTTCACCTCAATGCAACATTTAATTGAACCCATCACAACTAACAGATGTCAAATTATAATCCGATAAGAAAATGTAGGTTCAGATGTAGAAGAAAAGCCCTAATATGACATAATAGTTGCCCCGAGGAAGCATGTGACTGACACTCTCTTCCGCTAGTTCTTAACAACACAATGTTTGCATCCACCCTAAACATTTCTAGCGCAGAAGCTCGAACCATGTATCACATCTGCAATAAAACAATAATAACTGTAAGTTTATCATCCCGCATTTCGTGGACAACAGCCGTTCTCTTCATTAGACGCAAATACTTTCTGCTTTGAATCTGAGTACGTTTGTCTGAATATTTAAAGAGACGAACATCCCGTTATCAACAGCAACAATAGCCCAAAATTACAAAGGAAGAATCTTCTACTCACTGTCCATTACTCTTGATCCTCGTCAGTTACTCGTACATCTGTCTGCCATGGTGCGTGGGTCGCCTCCAAAGGGATACAATAATAGTAAATCTGATTAAATATATTATTTACTCGCCGGCGAAAAACTTTAACCTAAACTTTGCTAGGAACAGCTGCTTCTTTTTTTGTGGGTTGAGTCTAAACAGACAAAAGCAGCGGTCGTGTCTTCAGCGACGCCTGGAGGATTGGAGGAGTCGATGAGGTCGGTAAAACAAAGTGGTAAAAGCAAGGTAAAAGCTGCATTTTGAAACAATCATTTGAATGAGAAAGGTATATTTATAGTTTTTAACTGATATTTGCTTTTGTGTATTATTATAATAAGTGAATATTTATTTGTTGTTTATTATGCTTAATAGTTAAATTATGACATTATAAAGTGGGATGTGGTGAGCATACCTCCACTTGAAGGAATTCGAGGAAGTTTGTGTGTGTTTCTGTCTTAATGTGTATCTTGAACCGATGAATGGACTTCATTCATTCATTTTCCTTCGGCTTAGTCCCTTTATTTATCAGGGGTCGCCACAGTGGAATGAACTGCCAACTTATTCAGCATATGTTTTACACAGCGGATGCCCTTTTAGCTGCAACTCAGTACTGGGAAACAATCACACACACACGCACACAGACACACACACACACAGTTTGTGCAATTATTTACCTGTACCACATATCTTAAGACTTTGGGGGAAACCGAAGCACCCAGAGGAAACACACATGAATACAGTGACAACATGCCAAGTTCACACAGAAATGCCAACTGACCCAGCTGGGATTCAAACCAACCTCCTTGCTGAAAGGGAACTGCTAACCACTGAGCCACTGTGTTGCCTAATGAATTTGTCAATAACATATCTTTTTTTTAATCTAGCAAATTGTAAAAAGAACATAACAAAATGTACTGGTAGGCCTACTGGTAAAATTGCTGGTTTAAGCAAGGGCTGCTGGTTTAAGCTGATATAGTCCGAATATGTGTTGGTCCGAAAATGTTGACCATACATGACTTAAACCAGCACCAATGGTTCAAAACTTAACCAGCATATAAAAGAAAATCTACACAGAAATTCAGTCTACTTTTTACTTAAGCTACTTACAGTATAATTAATTATTTCACTTACAGTATGATTTACAGTATGATGATTTTTCTGTACACCATTTAGAAACAATGTTGTCCGACGTGGTTCTAAAATCCATAATGTTAAGGGAAGACTTTTCATGGTTATTTTTATTTCATATGAAATATTTTACAATATAAACTAAGCATCCGTCTTGGATGGACTAAACAGCAACCAGAGGCCAGTCATTCATTCATTTTCCTTCAGCTTAGTCCATTTAATCATCAGGGGTCACCACAGCGGAATGAACGGTCAACTTATCCGGCATCTGTTTTACACAACGGATGCCCTTCCAGCTGGAGCTGGGAAACATCCATATACACACTTATTCACACACATACACTATGGCCAATTTAGTTTATTGAATTCACATGTAGTGCATGTCTTTGGACTGTGGGGGAAACTGGAAAACCCCCGCCAACATGCAAACTTTACACAGAAATGCCAACTGACCCAGCTGGGACTCGAACCAGCGACCTTCTTGCTGTGAGGTGACAGATCTAACTATTGAGCCACTGTCTTGCCCCAGAAGCCATTTCAGTGAAAAAAATTTTTTAAAGGCAGTCTTGGCTGCATTGAGCCTTACTCCTTTTCTATCAAAAAACTATGATTTTAAAAATAAATAAATATTTTGAATTCTTTTAAAAATATTTACCATCTGTCACCTATGCAAATGAAGGCTTAATTTTATGTATTAAATAAGTTTGTCGTGAACATGCAGGCCTTTCAGCAAACACAACCTTCACACAAAACTATTTTTAAGAAACAACGTTATGGGTCTCTATAAGGTCTCATTTCTACACTTTGTTAATTGCACACTTCACAGGTGTTGTTGTTATAGCCAGGTCTGTTTCAGTTTGAATAGCTGTTTCAGTCTTAACTCGTCTCCATATTGCAGAACAGTAATATATCTATTCTGTAAGTTGTTGTGCGCTGTTTATCCACTAGGTGGTGGCAAGATATAATCTAGAGAAATTCGAATTTTATACATTCGGGTCACAACCAACCATGACGTTGATCTGTTAAGCCCTACAATTTCTGGTATGTTGTATTAATCCTATTCAGTTATTTAAATTCTGAATGAAAATATGTTCACATTTAACATAAGACAATATTTTGGCATTGAATGCTCATTATCAAGTCAACAATATATAGCAACATTTCACAAGTTTGTAATTAACATTAGGTAATGCATTTTCTAACAATTATGAGCGTCGTCGAGTAATTCTTAATATAGGTTAATTATTAAAAATACAGGTGTTCATTGATAGTACTGTTCCAAACTATAGCATTATGCTAGCAAACTACATTAACTAGCATTTATTGTTGATTCATGTAAAGTAGACTAATGGAAGCTTCTAAGCATCCAGGCAAATGTTACTATAAAACTGAATGAAAGCCTGAAGAAAAAGTTCAGAAAAAATATGGTATTTTTTGAATCACTTTTTTGCATGTCAACCATTGTAACGTGTAAACGATTTCAGAGAAATGCTTTTCAGTTGTGCCAGCCAGATAGCCTACTTGCATGCCACCATCTTAAGATATTCCAAAGGTTTGAAGACACAAGACATTTAAAACATATAACCAAACATGTTATTTTATTGTCTGAAAAAGTAACACAATCTCCCAACTGGGTTTATCACATACACTACCACAACGATGAAACACCATTACTACACAAATAGGGACTTCTTTTCAAATATTATAGACATTACAAAAAGATCCCTCATATCTTTCAGTATTCTTTTGAAGTTATACTAAGCATGGCAGATTGATTTCATTTACAGTATGATACTGTACACTGTCACCATTTAGAAACAATGTTGTCTGACGTGGTTCTAAAATCCATAATGTTAAGGGAAGACATTTCATGGTCATTTTTATTTCATATGAAATATTTTACAATATAAACAAAGCATCCGTCTTGGATGGACTTAACAGCAACCAGAGGCCAGGCATTTCAGTGCAAACGTTTTTTTGTTTTTGTTTTTTACAAGGCAGTCTTGGCTGCATTACTCCCTTTAGTCTATTAAAAACTAACGTGATTTAAAAAAATAAAAATAAAGAAATGATTACCTGATGAAAGAGGGGCTTCAAATGAAAACTCAATTTCACAAAATCTGACAGACACCCAAAATGCATCCTCTTACAAAGCCTTGCCAAGTAAAGGAAGTTATGTGTTTGTCTGTATTAAAGTTCTCCAGAGGTGTATCGATAACTAAAGCGCAATGTACTTGTTTTGAGTAAAGCTCTGTTGAAATGATTGGAAAAGTATCTATTTATAGAGCAGACGCTGTGAGGTGCTTGCTCTGTCTCTGATGCCAAGCAATGATATAAAATTATCATTTAATATACGAGGCTCGTCTTTCCTCAATCTTCATCCCACCTCCAACTACAGGGTCTAAGAGGCTGTTTGGACCCTAACCACTGACCTCTCACATATTAGGTGGGAAAATGAAAACAATACTTCAGATATCAGTATTGCCACAAAGTGATGAAGTACTTTTGACTGGAGTTTGCCTGACATTAAAATGTATAATATAAAGCATAGTCCCTTGATTGATCTCCATCTAGATGCATTTTTAACAAACTGGGGTTGAAATTATAAAGCAGATAAAGAAATACCCATGGGGGACAGCAGACAACTCAAAATGGCGTCTTACACAAAACATAAAACTGGAAATGTTTCATTGATGTGGTGCCAGACAGATTTATACACAACTTGCAAATAAGTAAAAGACACTTCTGTCAAAAACTGAGAAGAAAAAAAATAGAATTGAGTTGAAACTACAGCACTTAATACTGATTACTTTAGAATAAGTCCTCTTAGTTACAGTGTCCGCCGCTCCTTGTCAACATTCACAGAGAAGAGGCTGATAGCGCTGTGTTCCACAGGCAAAGAATCCAAATCTGTACACGTCCCTACCTTGTTGTTACACAGGTGGTGGAGGTAGCTAGTTATGTGCATGTATGTGGGGGTGTAGGGTAGTTTGCATGGCTGATTGCAGGCGTGTATGTGTGTGTGTCTGTATGTACGTGGAAAAATAGTTGGGAGTGAGCTGAAAGTGGTTTAACGTCTTTGATTCAAACACAACCAGAAGTCCCATTGGAGGATATCCACCTGAACACATCGCCAAGCAATGGATCTGCGAAGGTTATGGCCAATGAGACAAATTAAATGAAAGATAAAAAAGGAGAAGAATCACCACATAAAATTGCAGTAATGGGTGTGACTTTTCTCAGGGATACGACTGGTGCATTCTTAAGATGCTACACCAAACAGTTAAAGCCATAGTCCAAATGTTCAAAGCAAGAATTTTAATGTTTAATTCAATCTGGGAAAAGGGGCTTTTGCTCGTAGATGTGAGCCTTATACCACACGGCTGGTCAAAATCTGATTTTCATCTCTGACATTTGAACAGTGGAGAAGATTATTTGTACATAATTTCATTGAATCAGTTGTTCCAACCTAAAATAAGCATTTATTGATACGGTTGGGAGGAATGTGAATATACATATAATGTGTTGATTTTGAACCATTTTGTTCCGTTTAGGTTTGAGTACTGACCGAAACCAGCTCAATTCCCAAGGAAAACAGTGATGCGAAAACAAAATGATAAAAACACCATAGCGGTCCAACTCAGGTAAGAAAATCTTTGAAAATAAAGGTTTCTCAAAGCAGCAAAAGGGCAGAGTCTCTGAATTCCACAGGCCCAAAGGAAGAGAACTGTATGAGCTTTCCTCGGAGTGTCGTGGATGTTTTAGACGCAACACCAGTCATTCCCACCATTGCGATTTCCAACATCCTCCTCCTTTTGTGACAACGAACAGAGCCATCAAGCTACACAGAAGACAAGAATGTTTCCAAACCAACAATGACATCCACAAGAGTCCTGGTTCATGAGACTAGGTTTCCGATTCACACTGGCGTAAAACACACACCTGTGTTTATTTCAAAAGGGAATAACGTCATTAAAACAATTCTGAATTGACCTTAATGTTTGTTCACAGAAAGCAAGAGTCTTATTCCCTTCAGAAACAAAGACTGGTGAAACGATCCACAGAAACATGATTACAGACTGACCAATGTTTTTTACCTCTTCTTAGGAGAGTTAACTATTCATGACCTGAGATTAATTATGAACCTTAATGAAACAGGTAAATCCATTACGTTGCGTGAAGGTGCATACAAAGTAATTGTATGCGACTTGAGTTAGGGTTAAAAAAAAAAGCAAGAAAAGAAAATCTTTTAATTTCAGAACGAGATCATATTTTTCCCACTAATTCAGTAAATGTGTTGTTTCAATAAGCACGTGAGCATGACTCTTATTTTACCAATGTATCTAACAGTGCCATGACAAATGGGTTTCTTTTTAGGAATATTATACAGCTTTATGAATCATGATCATTTTAACTTTGTACTGCATACAAATTTCACAAATCTTTAACACCTTTGACCTGCACATCAGCATCGATTTCTTAATGCGTACAAACGTAATCCATTGGCTGCATGATCTCATTGGCTCGTAATCTGTGACTGACGAAAACAATATACTTCTGAAAACAAAACATCGTTAAATTAGCAGTTACTTCAAGCCTATTATGAAAATAACGGTTGATTCGACTGAAGAATTTCCTGATTAGTTGCGTGTTAAGGTAAATCCTATGATGAGAAATTCCTTTTTCCATTTCTTCCATCTTTTTTCTTTTCTTTTTCTTTTTTTCTTTTTTTTTTTGCAGTGACCTTTGATGCTGTAGGAACAGTCTCTGGAAGCCATGCCTGTGGGTTTAACAGTCCCCATGTAGTCGAGGTGCTTGATGGAGGGAGTTATCCAACCCTCCTGTACTTAGGCACCCCATCATTGCAGATCACCCTGACCCTACGTCAACCCAGACGGGCCCATGTCAGACGCTGGTGATGGAGGCAAGGCAGTTGGGGGATTTCTGCAGTTTCTCAGGTTGTGTTGTGGGGGGCTCTGGGATTGCACGGAAGCTGAATGGAGGGCCAATGCTGGTGGTGCCCATGTGGCCTGGACTTAGTGCCGGATTCTGTCTCCGGTTGCTCTCCACTATGCTTGAGGTGTTGGATGCCAGGCTCTCCCGTGTGCTGAGAAGACAAAGTAGGTGGGAAAATCACCATCAATGTATAAATTGATTTAACATATTGAAAATATTAAGAATAATATAAATAACAGAGTACTATACATAAAATAATACACAATTGTGTCTCTTTATATATTAAAGTATATTTTACAGCATGCATATGTCTATATACTTTTCAGATCATAATAACACAACAATGTTACATTAAATATTTACATTAAAGATATTGTCATACATTTACAAGTACAGTATTTGCAATATGTGTACAGTAATATGAAAAATACAAACAGTTGTTTGAAAGAGGTAGAAATGTAATATTCTGGTAAATGTAATTTCAATCTGGTTTGCAGGATTGTTTAGCTGATAAAAAACAGTTCTGACCACATGACACTAACAAATGTGTTCACCAGTCACAGTTTGCTGTAATTATATATAGTTAATTCCTACAAGTTTAGAATGACAGTAAATGTTTAGTACATGATAACATTTTTTGTGAAGTAATAGTCTTTTAAATAGACTGCCCAGAGCCATGAGAGGATCTTTTTCACTGCTGCATAGAGAAACGTGCAAGTTATTTTTTTCTTGTCGCACTCCATGTAATTGCATTACTACCTCACATCAATCACAAACTAAATGTGTCTATGCACTAGAGCCATGCTGGTGTTTTTCCAGGAGTCGTGGAATGACATCATCGTTAATGTGATGAGTCATCCAGAAAATAGTGAATGATTGGGCATGAGTGTGTGTGTGTTAGAGTAAGTGACGGGGCAGCCGGGGGTATTAAAATTACAGATTTGTGGCACTTTGTCTCGTAAGCTTTTTAGAGCTATTAATACAGAGTAAACTCTAAATGTACAGACTGATGTAATGGGGTGGACAGAGCCCAACTCTTAGATAAAAGTCTCCAAACTTGAGTGAAATTGGGAAGATGATCATTCTCTATGTGACGCTACTAAATATCTAAAGCTTTTCACTTTTTGTGATCAATACATAGTGCTGATCATATAAAGGACCGTAGAATACACTGAATTAAATGAATTTATAGACTCACAGGCAGCAAATTCAGCTTAAAACACATCATAAAAAACATTACCTGCAGAAAACTTTGCAGTAACGATTCCTTCATTACTGCAACATTTTCTACTATCATAATAAAACACAATATATTGTGAAATTCAAAATACAGGTGCAAATTCACACAGTTCAGTGGCCTGTATTGTATAGACTTTTCTTGTGATGTTAATGTAGTGTATTGTCAAAAGTAAAGGCAGCACATGTGCAGAACATGTAGGCTCTCTCGGTTATTCTACCCCTGCCATATCTCTCTGAATGAGTCATACAGACACAAGGGGTCTATTTTTAGCAGCTGAAAAAAGTCCTCACCCTCTCACTCATAAAGGGCTTCTGCTAACACATACATAGCCCTGGGAAACCCAGTTAAAGGCTGTCTGTGCTGGTTTGTGGCCTTTTAAAAGAAAAATGGGATAAATCAGGCTATACAACACATATATATATATATATATATATATATATATATATATATAAAGGACTGCAGTTGAGAATTATTCATTCATTCAGTTTACTTTGGCTTAGTCTTTATTTCAGAGGTCACCACAGTGGAATGAGCCACCAACTATTCCAACATATGTTTCACGCAGCTGATGCCTTCCAGCCTCAACCCAGTATTGGGAAACACTCAAACACTCTCATTCACACACACACTCATACACTACAGCACATGTCTTTGGTATCAATTGCACATGTCTTTGGACTGTGGGGGAAACCGGAGCACCCGGAGGAAACCCACGTGAACACAGGGAGAACATGCAAACTCCACACAGAAATGCCAACTGGCCCAGCCAGGACTCGAACCAGCGATCATCTTGCTGTGAGGCGACAGTGCTAACAATTGAGCCACCATGCGGCCCTTGAGTTGAGAATCACAGACATATAAATATTGCATATATACGTATTATATAAAATTTCCTATCTCTTATGTCCTAGACATATATAATTATGTTGTATTAAATACAATCATAGTTCATTGTGTGGGGATATTAGTAATTAATAAATTAATGCAGTCAATAATTATGCCAAGTGATTTTAGTCATAAGATTTAAAAAAAAAGTATGACAATAAATACATGCATTGTACACATGCTCAACGTGAAGAAATTGCATCCAAATTTATTTATCTTGTAGGATTTTCAGTCTATGGAGTGAGTACTTACCGAGGGGAGTTAAACCCACTGTCTACAGTCACACTACTGCTGTCCATGCTGTCCAGCCGTGCTGAGTGAGCCGACTTCTGGCTGTTATTATTTTCGCTCTCCTTAGGGCTAAGCAGAGTCAAGTTGTTCTCAAACTTCCGCTGTAAATCCCGCTCTTTCTCACGTTCTAGCAACCACTGCATGGTTCCGCCACCTCCACCACCCTCACCAGCCCCTGCCCGTCCCTTTGCCTCTGTTGGGGCGGCCTCTTTACGGGAGGTCTCCTCCACCTCCTCCTCATCGTCATCATCTGACACATTGTAATAATCAAAAGCAGCTTCAGATGTGGAGGGAGCACCCTGTTCTGTGCCTGTAGGTGCTGGGGCAGAAGCAGACAAAGGCGTGGAGTTAGGTGGCTGTTGGGTCTCCAGCGTATCAAGGACCTCAGATGATTTCATGTGCGGAGTCTTACGCAAAGTGCCTGACTTTGAGTAGCCACTGTCTACATAGCTCACAGTCAAAACATTGTGTGGCGGTTTGAACAAAGTGTCCTTGCTGAAAATCTCTTTCCTCTTGTCCACCCCACCACCAGTGCTACCACCACCTCCCCCACCCCCTGGGTCAGTGTTGTGTTGGTGCTGTATCAAACGTCCATTGGGCATAGGCTCAGGTGTCTGGCTTGGTGTGGGTTTGCCAGAACCGTTGTGCCCTTTGGTGGAGGAGTCCTCTTTGTACTCCAAGGGGTGTGGAGAAGTGAGGTGGGGTGTCTGCCGGTCAGCTGGAGAGCCCTTGCGGATTCCATCAGATGGGGTTAAAGTGTCATGGTCAGATTTGCCCAGAGGCAGCGGGGCAGTTAGGATTGTTTCATTCGATGTATTGCACTGGAAGTAGTCATCAGCCAAAGGCTTTGGCGATAGGGCCTTCAGGTCACTGTACGCTGGGAGGCTGTCCCTACTCTTGTTCCGTTCTAGAGGGCTGCAGAGCCTTGATTCATCTAGACTCATTTTGCCCATGTCAGTTACAGACATTTCAGAGCTGAACTTGGCAGCAGAAAACATGATGCATGAGTAGTGTGGTGCCTTTTGAGAGGAGGCCCTCAGTGTCCCATCATCGGTATAGTAGCGGCTTCTGTCATCTGGACTGCGGTCATAATCCTCAGCCGTGCCAAGCGTGGAGCTCCCACCTCCCAGGGGGCCCTTGGAGTTGTCCATAGAACGTGATCGTTCTTTAGCCTTGTCAGGCCGTTCGTTGCGTGACTTGCGGTCCTGAGTGTGGCTGTGACTCCGGTGTACTCTAGAATGTGACGTTCCACGTGAAGGCTCTGGGAAAGGCATCTCTGTCCGCCTCTTTGCAAGCTCCCCCGAAACATCCCACTCTGGGGTAACAGGAAAGTGTGACTCAGCAATGTTGGGATTGCTGTGGACAAGATAAGCACCACCACCTCTGCGTTCCATCGTGTACATTCCCTCTCTAGGTGAGCGTACCAGAGAGTGACTAAAAAAACGGTAGTCCCTCTCAAGGCTGACTGCTGGCAGGTCCAGATTGGAGCCCTCAGAGGGGTCTCCCCGAGAAGCCCGTGTCTTGCTGTGCGAACGTGACTTCCCGTGTGGCACACGCCGGTGGCCTCGGCTACGGCGGCTGCGGGCGCTGTGCTGTGCAGATGAGTTGGCCTTGCAGCGCTGAGCTCGCTCCTCTTCCAGCCGCTTCATGACAGCTGTATGACGAGCCACATTCTCCACCGTCAGGTCTGGGTTTATGCGGCGGATGATCTCCATCTCCACCTCACGAGGGATTGCTGCAGCTGACGGCGTGTCCTCATCCCTCAAGGGCCACTCCTCTGGAGGGAACTGTGCTGAAAAGGTGGCAAGCTGTTTTGTCTTGTCCTTTTTGAAGCTCAAGCGAAAAAGCTTCAGCCCAAACTTCTTAGACTGCCTCTCACTGCTGCCCCCACCACTGCCCTCCTTCTTCTTGGTCAGTGTGTCCGTTTTGTAAGAGAAGGTGGCGGTCATGCTCTTGCTCTTGTCGGTGGGGTCAGGTGGGTGCTGAATGGCAGGTGGAGGGGGTGGGGGTTGTGGGTATGAAGGGGGATCTCCTTTGGGTTCTTTTGGGGATTTCCTTTGAATTGTGGAGGTATGAATGCTTGGCACCTCATCACGGTAGGCATTATAGGAGTCGCAGTGATTCTTAGGGTTAGGCCTTTCTCGTACACAACCAGAGGTGGAGGGAGTGATGGTTCCAGATTGTGGTGATGTGCATTGCTGTTGAGGTGGTGGTGGCTGCTGCTGCTGTTGTTGTTGTTGAAGCTGCTGCTGCTGCTGCTGTTGTTGCTGCTGCTGTCGCTCTGGATGCCGCTCATCCAGGTGGTACCACTTGCTGTTGGTGCGGATGAGGGAGGGTGTGATGAAGTAGGTCTGTGGAGTTACAATGAAGTAACCTTCTGGTGTGGGGTAGATCTTCCTCTCCCGTACCAACATGTTCAGCGTGTGCCGCAGGATCTCTGGACTTGGAGTGGGTACACCTTAAGGAAATAAAACCAAATGTAAATTTCATGTTCATAGTCCTAATTAAAGTGCTGACATGATGGTCTATTTTGCTGATATTTGAGATAATCTAATAATAAATCTTAAATCAATCATCAATACACATTACATTCTCAAAGAGGAAGTTCAACAGACAAACACTTAGATCA
Organism: Danio albolineatus; assembly: GCA_903798035.1. NCBI lineage: Eukaryota > Metazoa > Chordata > Actinopteri > Cypriniformes > Danionidae > Danio > Danio albolineatus. Next base: position 7,159 of record CAIGQQ010037945.1, on the reverse strand, counting down.
GGGGAAAAGCACTGAAAGAAGGGGGGGCAGTAGCAGTTTACTGCGTTCATGTCGATGTCAGCATTATCCAGAACAGCTCTGATGTGCCAAAAGCAGGATTAACCGTGAGTAGGTGTAATCACACAAATAACTACAGAGGGCCAATCAAAAGAAGAGCATTGGTTGCTGATTTATGTCACCACCAATCATGACACACTAGCCATTACCTCATCTTTCATCATCAAGTCTGTAAGCCCTCAGTGTAATAACAAGGTAAAAACTGCCATTGTGTCACTTACCAAATGAGCCCTTTTTCATAAGATTTAATCAATATATAAAATAGATAAGAAATATATATATATACATAATTTAAGTAACAAACTTAACACTGATCCAAATAAAGGTGGACATAATATTCACAAGTGATGACAGATAAACAAAAATAGAAACAAATTAATGTTAACAATCAGTTAATTCACTGTAATGAATTAATTGTTACAAAACTATTCAGATAAATATGCCACTAAAATGGCACTAGATAGATATTTCGTGACACGTCTTTGTGTTTATTATCACATGCGCAAACTAAGTAAACACTGCCTGTAGCTCACAGACAAGGAGCAACAACATTGTAAACTCCACTACAGGGTACATGGTGTCCTCGTTGCACTCAAGTCCTCACTTCACCCAAATCAGCTTTTCAACACTCTCAATCACAGAAACACACACACAACGGATAAAGGAACAGATAAGCTGTAACTAGTCAGGGTTAAGTGTTGCCTGCCATTACATCATACAGTGGTAGTTGCCATACCAACATGACGCAACCCAGAGCCTCTGTTCCTTTTTTTCCCCATTCCTTCTTTAAGGGAAAGCAGACTGACTCCATTCAGTTGAAGTTTGCACACCTTGCACTTTGATTGACTAATTTCTCTGAACAGTGCTGGACAATGTAGGGTGTACAACAGTGCTATTCTACAGAAATTATTGAAAATAATGCTTTTGATAAATAAAAAAAAACATACAATTTGACTATTATTGCTGTCTTTTTATTGGTAAATTGTATCATCATATACTGTATTTATATAACTAACTTACTCCCAGGGCCGTTTGTATCGAAGTTGACATTTATGTCAAAGTAACATCTAATTTTTACAAGGTGGGTTGTCAGCCAAATGCTCAACCCCCAACCTGGAGGACCAGGACATACACACATACACTATGGTCTATTTAGCTTACCCAATTCACCTATAGTGCATGAATATGGACTTGTGTGTGAAACCGAAGCACTTGAAGGAAACCCACACGAACACAGGGAGTACATGCAAATTCCACGCATGCCAACTGCAGCCAGGGCTTGAACCAGCGACCTTCTTGCTGTGAGGCAACAGCATTACCCACAGTGCCACAGTGCTGATACAGCTTTGCTGTATCAATCCTAATTTTACTGTAAATAACTTACCCAAAACACATATTAATTCAAATAAAATAATTTATAATCATTTCCACTTGTTTCAGTACCTGTTACTGTGTGAACATTTCAAGCCAATTTTAAGTATTCATGCAGTTAATTTACATTAAATTATTCAATTTCTAAACCTGGATACTGTTAGACTCCTCTTGTAATTTAATTATTATCCAAAACATCCAAATAATTCTAAAATAATTATTTTCTTTTCAAAAACAGCTATTCAAATCATCGTGCGCAATTGTTTTGATATCACAATATGGGCTCTATTTTTTCTTTAGCAAAGTCTAAAGCGCATGAGGCAAAAGCATTAAGGGCATGTCCGAATTCACTTTTGCTATTTTAAGAACAGAAAAATACGTGCAAGGTCTAACAGGGTTGTACTTATTCTCTTAAAGAGATATGGGTGTGTTTTGAGCATAACATGCATTAAACCAATCAGAGTCTCATCTCCCTTTCTCTTTAAGAGTCAGTTGTGTCATGCCATGGTGCATTTGCTATTTACATGGCGGACTTTGTAAGAGGAAAAACTAAACATTTCACTACTAGCGAGAAAACAGTTAAACAATCCATCTGCAGTGCAAGAATAAAGAATCAGTCTCCTCCACTCGGCCTCGTTTCTTTCTCTTTATATTATCTTCACTTAATCTTTACTTTACTCCTTTGCTTTCGTAGATAAGGAAACAGTGTTGTATGCACTCCACTGAAGACATCCATTAGCCTACATTTATAATTTTGTTTGCTAAGCAGAAAGATTTGTTTCAAAACTATTTTTAAATTCAGCTCTAATTTCCAGCAAACGAATAAATTAACAATAATAACGAAGTGTGGTCAAAAAAAGTTATATCCAAACACATATCCTAATCTTACACCCCAAATGGTGAGGGATACGTCTCCAAACCTGACAGGTGGACAAATCTAAACTTGTTTATATTAAAACAAACATAAATATGCATATAATAAATAATACTGCTAATAATAATAACAGCATACAAAAGCAAATTGTCATGAATAAAATGAAAAAGCCCCGCGAGATGAAGAAGGCATGGATGTAGTGGTTTTTATATTTATGTAGAAAATAATAATTTTTGTAACATTTTAATCGTTTAATTTTTTTCCTAAGTTAAGATATTTGTGTATTGCTGTACATCCTGTGTGTATTAAGCAATGTGTAAACATTTTGGACCTGCATAAGTACATAAATTACGCGTTCTGCGCTGGACTGTGGTGGTCTATTTCAGTTCCTCAAAATAGCAATGCGCCAACAATGCGCTAGAACACACCTCCTTTTTAGACTGAAACATCCTTCCGAGTCCACAAATTGGTGCAAATGGATTTGCTATTTAAACAACGTGGGGTTGATTAAACAAATTTAAACAAATTAGGGTTGTGCTAGTCTGAAAATAGCAAAAAATTGCGCCCAACACATCTCGAGCCTTATTACGCTGGGTGTATGATAGGGCCCTATATTTCACAGAAAAACTAAATATTCAGAAACATAACAGTATATCATGACAGTTTTTCCCGCTATTGTGCAGTCCAAACCTATAATCTTAGCTAATATAACGAAGCAAAATAATTGTGGCTAGTGCAAAAAGTAGTTTATCAAGCTAAAAGTATGTGCATACTGTGTACAATTCTATGTGTATTTACAGCACTAAAGTGTATGTTTGTGTGCATAAGTGTGTATGGAGGGCTACCTGGGAAGCAGGTGGCAAGGTGCTCCATCAGCGCATCTTGTGTAACAGGCTTGCGGGCAGAGTTCATGGCTGAGATGGCCAGACACAGAATCTCTCCCAGTGGGATGAACTGAGACTGACTGATGGGTGACATACTGATAGGAGATACATCGCCTAGACAGAAAGACAAACACACAATGCAATATTCAATCCTACTTTCCAAGAATTAGTTTGTTGCATTACAAAATGTAACAGCCATACATCAAATACAAAAATGTGTGAAATCAAGATGCCTCCATTAGTATTAATGTGGGACCTGTAAAGGAAAAGGAGGAGATTGAGGCCAGGTCGGAATTTTTAAGATGCAATACGGTCACAACTTTACTATGAAGGTTATCCAAGGTGTGCGACTGCATGTTGCCAAATGTGACCTTATACTGATGACTCAGCAATAAGCCCCTCTGCCTGCGTAGGCAGAAAGACCCCAGGCCATGCGTCAATATTGATCCCAAAAAAACGCCCATGCATATTGGATTTAATAGAAGCACGACACAACAAATCAAACATGTTATATATACATAATTCACATGATACATCAGAGAGATTATACATTCACACTTTTCTTTGGTAATTAAAAAGCACATACATTGACTTTTCAGTGACTTTAATATGGGTAAGATAATTTGTTTGTGTTATTCACTGTGTATGGCGAATTAATAAAATAATTTCGATTTTTCATATTAAACATTAAATGCTTTCATATTGCTCACTGCCTCATACTTCATTTGCACTTTTCTCTGAAAACTGCTACAACACAGAAAAGATTCCTTAGACCTACTTCCAGATGACAATTCAAAATAATTAGCTATCAACATAGATATTTACATACATAACAAAAATTTCTATTAATATTACTATAACTATTCATATTAGCAGAATTTTAGACCATCATTTTGTTCATATTTCATTTGCACTTCTTTAAGAAATCCAAAACACACACACAAATGTTTGCCAAGTTTGATATCATTAACATAACATATCTTCTACACTATTTGCAGAAAGCTAAACTTACATATTAAACACTGAATGCTTTCATATTGCCATTTTGTTCATATTTCTGAAATAAAAGAAACAACGACATTAAAGCAACTTTAATATAATTAACCCAATATCCACAGTTGTCTTGCTAAATATTAAAAAATACTACATTATTAGCAAAAAAAGCACATCAAAGGTTTTCATATTGTCATATTTTCTTTTCTTTTTCGTGAAGGCATATGTGAAGACATAAATGATCCTCTAAAATGACTTTCACTGATAAAACTAATATAATACCCACCCACTACTGTGTCGCAAATTATTAAAATGACTAATAATGCTACATTGTTTGCTACATCATGAACAGCACATACAAAATGCTGAATGTCTGACTGACACAGCTAATAAACCATAGTGCAAAAGATAGAAACAGTATGTGGTGAGCACTGAGTCAGCATTATTCAAACTGCAGCTGGATAGGCTAAATTAATATTATTATAGATCATTTATATGGTTACTGATATAGAATATAAGTCCGTTTTGGTCAAAGGTGTGAAATGAGACACAATGTATAATAATAACCATAAAATTATATACTTTAGCCATATTCGTTTAAGGAGAAGTCTTAGCTGATTAGCATTAGCAATAGAATACAACACACAATAAGACCAGTGTGTGTATTTGTACACCGAACACCACAAAACGTTTCAAGAAAAATCACGTTTTACACGAAGGTTACAATGTATAAGCTTGAATAGCTTCTTAACCTTTAAAGATGATGCTACACTTCGCTACTTAGCTCACCATGATAAACCAAACCATAAAACTGGTCCGAGTACAGCATAAAGGGCAACAAAGGGTCTGAAGCTGCGCTGCTAACACTGCAGGATGCAGATAGGATGACATCATCCACACGGAGCTGCTGCTCTCCCGGTGTGTGTGTGTGTGTGTGTGTGTGTGTACAGCAGGCAAAGGACCAGCACTCAAATCCAAGCCTGTGTCTTACTGTTCAAATCGAGTCTGCACAGACAGTAACGTCTAAATGACCTATGGAGTATTAATAACTGTAAAGGAAGCTTCTAGCCTAGCACTGTTTTTGTGAGCTATCAGCATGCTAGAGTTACATTCAGATGCTTTCTGTTCTGAATTTTATTGTCTTTACTTTAGTGGCGGGCGTGAGGACATGAGAGAGAGAAAGAGAGAGCAGGACGGAGGGAGGTGCACAGAAACCCCTCCCTCAGCTCCTGCGCTGCAGCCATCAGAAAAGATGCCTCTGACGACGGACACTTACCCAACATGCTCCACTCTACACAAAGACACAAGAGGTGTGACCAATCACAGGCAAGCTTCATGCACACCTTTTTTTTTAACTCTCCTCCAGCACTGCTCACTGGCGCACACACACATACACACACAAAAATCATCTTGCTCTACCCTCTTCTCTGTCTCACACACACACACACACTAGTAGGTGGCCTGCTGAATTGGTTGTTATGGCAACGCATCCCAGTTGCTCGCTCTTATTCCTCAGATGTGAGCTACTCCAGGATTTCTCTCTTTCTCCTGCTCCTTTCTGCTCTTCCTGTCTCCATTCCTGCTCTTGTGCTTCACACTCTCTGTCTTGTTAATGAAAAATTGAGGAGAGCACGCTGGCTGCAAGACTAAGCAAAATCTGCTCAACCACAAAGACCCTTTAGGTAAATAACCTCTATAATAT
>CAIGQQ010037913.1:3050499-3064906 GCA_903798035.1 Danio albolineatus | reverse complement strand
TTTTTAGTATGAAAAGCTGCTGTGACGTGAATTTCCCTTTGGGATTAATAAAGTCAACAAACAAATGTCAAATTTGGACAAAAAGCTTATTAATGCAATCTTGTCTTGCTGTGTGTTGTTAGGACACTAATAAATTGATGTACCTTTATGTATTTAAGCAACTTCCGCAGTCCTTCTGGGTAAACAGCCAACCAGTGCACCCCACAGATTGGCCACGACGGGTCGATAACACCCTCTGCCCCCTGATCTCCAACAAAACTGAGCTTAGTGTTCTCACTTAGATCTTGTACTTTCCGAGACGTGTAATAGTTCAGCGCAAAGAAATCTGCTGTGCCCAATGGAGAGGGTTCGTCCTTTGAGAAGTGAGGCAGTCGTGAACCCTGCTTATATCCCAGTTCTAGGCTCCTGTTCTCAATTCGAGACCTCATAGATTCTGGGTAATCTCCTGTGCAGAACACAGGACAGGCAAACCAATCCAGAGTGAAATCTTTGTAGCGTTCGGTGGCCGCAGTGTCTTTTGGGGTCAACGGCTCTGCCCAGTCACTGTACAGAGCTAGAGATACCTGCCCTCCTTGTGAAGGTCTGAAATGTGTGTTATAAGCATGCCAGGCTTTAGCATGTGCACGTAGCATGTTATGTCCAGCCACATAGACGGACAGTCCTGGGTCTTTAATCCCAGGGGCAAAGATGCCATCCTCGTAGCCGAGCCTAGCACACACATAGGGTTCGTTCAGTGTAATCCACAGCTTGACTCGGTCTCCAAAGGTCTTAAAGCAAAAGCTGGCGTAACTTTTGAAGATGTCAGCGATCCCTGCAGAGCACCAGCCACCGACATCCTCCAGGGCCTGAGGTAAGTCCATGTGCCACAGGGTGATCATGGGTATCACGCCACAAGCGATCAAGCTGTTGATCACTTTGTTGTAATACGCCACACCTAAAGGTTACAGGATAAGAGATAAACAACATAGTAACAATACAGGCTCATTCTGAAAACACAGCCCTATATACATTTCTGGAGATCGCAAATCATGTAGCCAGAGGTACGCATGGCTGCATTTCATCCTTCAAACGAACGGTACGGGGCGGTATGACGCCGTTTCTTTTCGAGCTTACCAGCTGACCGCTTACCTCCATATGGACAGCTTTTCTGCTGTTACCAGTTTGTCCAGTGGCTCCACATGTACGTCGACCGACTTGAGACGCAAAGCAGAGTTGACCACGACGATGGGATTCGAGTCCGGTGAAGAACGATTCCAGAAAGCACGCAAGACAAAAACAAAAGCAACTAAATAAGTAAATAACAGGGTGAGAATGTGGTAAAATCTGAAAACATGGTAAAAATCAGGGGGCTTTTCTTTTTCTGGATTGCTTTTTAAAACACTGCAGTTGGCTTAGGGAAGTGGGTAGGCATGGGACGATAACCGTTTTCAAGGTAAACCGCGGTTTGGAAAAGTCAAGGTTTTAAAACCGTACATTTTTTGCTATACCGTTTCTAAGGTATGTGTAAGATTTTTTATTTACGTTTTTGAAGGACAACAGTATTTCCAGCAGAAAAGATATCCAAAAATGCCTCTTAAAATTATAAACAAATCTGTTTTCTATCGAAGACAGCTCAAGTCAATGATTCGTTTGAATTATTTAACCTGACATGTTTACTGTTCTTAAATATTATAAATGTTTCTCAAAATAAAATATTTTGCATTCAAAAGGGGAAAAAAGTAATTTTTTTCACCCAGACATTTAAAAATAATAGAGCAGTAATCACAATACCGTAAAACCGTGATATTTTTGTCCGAGGTTATCATACCATCAAAATCTTATACCGGCCCATGCCTAGAAGTGGGTGGGCGGGTCAATTGGGGCTTTTTAAAACATTATTGGTTGGGTTTAGTGGAGGGATCGGGTTGGTCAGTCAGTCAGTCAGTCATCAGCGGCCTCTGGTGGATTTAAGTGAGAACAGCAGGCATGAATGGGACTCAATAGAAATTTGAGATCTGAAAAAGCATACACAGGGGCCTTTGGTGGATTAGTGAAAACAAAACTGAAAAAAAGTACCATCTGGGACGTATTTGGTGTGCTCCAGATATGTATATAGGGGTACGTAATCAGAATGAGCCTGGGTTGCACAGTAAGGAACTTCAGAGTGTTTTAATAATGTATGGTAACAAGTAGGATGTAAAATAAAGGCAGAATGAAAGAGCAAAAGCAAAAAAAATCCAAAGTTTCCAAAGTTACGATTATTGATTATAAGGGATGTTCCGATTTTCCCTTCCTAGGTACTGAGTTGGATCATACCTGTCAACCCTCACGTTTTTCCTGGGATTCTCTCGTATTTTACAGCTCTATCCCGCTATCATCCCGTAAAAGTGTTTTCCCGTATTTCTCCCGTATTTTCAGTGTTTCTCTGAAGGGTGGCGATAAACATTAAAGAGCCGATCCTCCCTATACGCAACCCATACCGCCGCACCACCAGGGGCCGCCCCTTGCTCTTAAATGTGAGTCAGTTCTGTGCTTTCACTTTATTTAGGCATGAAACACTTTGAAATAAATATAAAAACGGCAGGATTCCCTTTCCTTTTCATTACAGGTGCCGTCGCTCCTCCCATGCAATCCTCAAAACAGTCATAAAGCGGTATGTGACTGTCAGACACGCTCCATAGTGATAAACAGACGCTGTTTCCCAAACCCATTCTGTACATGTGATCTGAAGCGGAGCGAGAGTTTGGGTTTTGGGTGCGTGTTTGAACAGACATACACAAAATTAATAATAATAACAGCTAAAGATGTCCATCTTGGTGTTTATTTTTTTTTCAAACACAACTAATTTGCCCTAAATGAGCATAACACGTTAGGAAAGCAAGTTAGGAATGCTTCATTATAATGTTATTATAATGTATTTTAAAGCGACACCTCTGTTATTTAATGAAAAATCATAATAAATGAGATTCATTCGCTGCTCTTTAATCAGTATGTGTGAGTTATACAGTGAAGAAAAGGTTAATAAGATTTTATAATTATATTCCTTTTTTTTAATGTTAACTATCTGAACAATTTTTTTGGGGGGGGGGTGTCCCTTATTTTCACATCCCAATGTTGACATGTATGATTTGGATACCTGAGCTCAGAGTATCGGCCGATACAGAGTACTGAACCAATACATGGGTGTGTACCTGTAGAAACAGTTGTGTATACTTATCCATTAATAAAACATGAACAAAAACTTCTGACATTTTATATTATCAGACATTCAACAGTAATATTATTTAAAGTACTTTTCTGAAACAATTTCAGCCAAAAATGTAAAAACTGTAAACTGAAAACAATTTTTACACTATAACTGTTAAAAAAAAACAGTGCAGAAAATTAAGAAATATACGAAATGAATATGAATAATACTTGCAGATGCATTTGTAATGTGATAATAGGTAAATAGGTGATAGGTCATGTTATGTGATTTAGTACTTTTTACAGTGTATGGCAAAGTAAAAAAAAAAGTTAACACAGCTGTACAAGTATATGTATGTATGTATGTGTGTGTGTGTGTGTGTAAACCTTGTATTCCTTACATTGTGGGTACCAAATGTCCCCACAAGTATAGCAATACCAGTAAATGTTTACGTTGTGTAGAGATTGTTTTTGTTTCCCATGAGGGAAACAGGTTTATAAATAACACAAAATTAAGTTTTTTTTTATATAAAAATGCAGATTGTTTCCTGTGAGGGTTGGGTTTAGGGGTTAGCAAGACAGAAAATACAGTTTGTACAATATAAAAATAATTACGTCTATGGGAAGTCCCCAAAAAGATACCTGTGTGTGTGTGTGTGTGTGTGCGCATGTGTGTGTGTGTGTGTCAAAAAGTTAAAGTACTTATTGCTGTTGTTGTAAATCTGTCAAGCATACAGAAGAAAAAGACAACAAGAAATTAGCTTTGGTCTTTGACTCTTGTGAACCTTTTGGATTGATGTGATTTGTGGTTCCATCGGGAAGAATCCGTGACCAGGACACGGACAGACGGTAATGGCTGAGACCAAGCTGTTGGATACATTTCAGGTCTTCTTCCCAGAGCTGATAGCTGTTACAGGCTACATCTCCAGTATGGTCTCCAAACACCCGTCCTCCATCATGGCAGAATGTGTCCCATATGCTGGGGCCTCTACCATCCATATTCCAGCCACCTGCAAGACAATACATATCATATTTAATCCTTTTTATACTTTATGTCCTGTTATCACCTTTTAAATCAACCTATTTTTTTCTGACAAACTTTATTGTGTTTTTAGTAAACAGGGTCATCAACAATGGTAATAACAGAACTCCTCAACATTGAGTTGGTTCAATGTGTATAGCATGGTTGATAACAATCAACCAGCACTGTAGGATTACCATAATACAGTGATGTACCATGATATTAACATGTTATTATAATGTATTTTAAATAAAACTATTATTACAACAGTACATGTCCAAAAAGCATTATAATAGAGCGTTAAAAATATTGTACCATAGTACATAGTACTTTTTTTGTACTGAATAATTTTGCATGAACTGATACTGCATCTGTAAATAGCCAAATCAACAACCACCCAGTGCAATGTTTACTAAAGTAAAAATTACAACTAGGTAAACTTGCCTTCTATTTGATAAGCAGCACTGTAGCATTACCATATAATACAGTGATGTAGTGTGGTATTTACATTATTATAATGTGTTTATATGTATAAAAAAACATACTTTTACAACAGTACATGTCCAAAAAGCATTACAATATTGTGTTAAAAATATTGTAAAACCATAGTACGTTTTTGTACATAATATTGAGAATAATTCTGCATCTGTAAATGTGTCCAGATATATAGCTAAATCAATAAACACCAAGTGCAATGTTTACTAGAGTAAAAATTAAAACTAGGTAAACTTGCCTTCTCTTTGATAAGCAGCACTGTAGCATTACCATAATACAGTGATGTAGTGTGATATCTACTTTATTATGTTTTTTTTTTAAATAAAACCATATTATTACAAAAGTACATGTCCAAAAAGCATTAAAATATGGTGTTAAAAATATTGTAAAACCATAGTACGTTTTTGTACATAATATTGAGAATAATTCTGCATCTGTAAATGTGTCCAGATATATAGCTAAATCAATAAACACCAAGTGCAATGTTTACTAGAGTAAAAATTAAAACTAGGTAAACTTGCCTACTATTTGATAAGCAGCACTGTAGCATTACCCTAATACAGTGATGTAGTGTGATATTTACATTGTTATAATGTTTTTATATATAAAAAATCATATTATTACAACAGTACATGTCCAAAAAGCATTACAATATGGTGTTAAAAATATTGTAATACCATAGTACGTTTTGTTTTTAATAAAACCATATTATTACAACAGTTCATGTCCTAAAAGCATTATAATACGTGTTTAAAATATTGTAATAACACAGTACGTTTTTAAACAGAATATTGAGAATAATTCTGCATCTGTAAATGTGTCCAGACATATAGCTAAATCAATAAACACCCAGTGCAATGTTTACTAGAGTAAAAATTAAAACTAGGTAAACGTACCTTTTATTTGATACGTAGTACTGTACAGTGGCGCCTGCAGCTGTACGGCGGTACGCACTGTGCGTACCTACCACGAGAGGGCGGGAATTGATGCCGCTTTTTTATTCATTTATTTATTTATTTATTACATAATTTAATGGATTATTAACCAGTATATATTACGATATATTGACAAAACAAAACAAAAACCATAACAGCAAATAAAGGTGTGTGTTTGTGTGTTTTAAAGCGTGTATGTACTTGCATTGTGTAAAGAAATCTTTATTTTATAGGCTTTATTTTTGCGGCAGTTTTTCCGCAAAATAAAAATTACAATCAGTTATTGTTTAAAACAAGGTTCAAAGTGAGTAAACGCTCTTTGAAACAGAAACTTATTTGAGACATTTGCCAATAGGCCTAAAACTAATGAGACAAATACGGATCCCCCACACGGAGTGAAGACCGCAGTCTGATCAGCAGCTGAGCCGGGGAAACTCCAGGCCTAGCCCGTGCGCATCCTCCATGCACAGAAATTTATCTGACCGACTGACATAAATATGCAGACATCTCCATTCTCACGACTTTCGGAGTTGTCTTAGCCTTTCAACCGAGTTTGTTCTTCCAAGGTAATGTGGGACGCCTGTCCTGCTCATTCAAATTATTTGATTAAATGAATTAAATCGTAATTGACCAGCGCAACAGGAAAAACTAATATATCAGTACATTTTACAATGTGTTTTTTTTTAACAAACCTTCAAATGTTTTATTTCAAAGCACAGCAAAAGCAGAGTATTGTTTAAGTAGGCTTCTTCTACTTTCACACACATTTATGTGTTTTGAACTGCATAACAATTATGGATGCAACAATTATAGATTTTGGTTGTATGATTATAGTCTGATGAATAATTATGGTTTACAGTAATTGCATCTAATGTAAATTTAAGCTTTATTTTAGGTAGGCCTAATTATTTAGATTAACTGTTGTTATAATCTGTGTTCATGCACTCTCAGAAATAAAGGTACAGGAGCTGTCACTGGGGCAGCACCTTTTCAAAAGGTACATATTTGTATCTGAATGGTCTATAATGGTACCTCAAAGGTACTTTTTAGGCACATTTGTGTACGAATATGCACCTTTGAGGTACCACTGTGGACTCTTTGGGTACATGAACCTTTTGAAAAGGTACTGCCCCAGTGACAGCTCCTGTACCTTTATTTCTGACAGTGTACATACATAATCATTTTAATAATAATTCGTCTAACATATATATTGCTTACATTGCACTGAAAGCCACGATACAACCTCACCGCAATGTTTTCTATTGCGTGCGCCCGGGAAGCCGCGCGCGCGTTGTTCCGCTTGCGCGCACACATTGGCGCATTCTACATTAGAAATAACAAACAAGCGCGCGGAAAGGACGTGATGGTGGAACGGCCCGCCGCTATAGTTAATCCAGTGTGTGTGCATATTGGCATCGGCGTACGGGTGCCATTTTCGGGTGCCAGCTCCACTCGCTTAATGTCAGGTGACTCACGCTCTGTACAGCCTTCACCTGCAGCTGGTGCTGTATTGAACAGACGCACCTCACTTCAGAACTATAGCGGCTGTTTTTCGACTGAACTAAATTTATCTCTGATGTTTGTTCAAACTTATTGGAGGGCCAGAAAAAATGGTCTTTGGGGCCGGGTTCGGCCCGCGGGCCGTCAATTGAATATCCCCGATATAGGCTTCTCTGAAACTGTGAATATTTCACTTTAATTTTATTTAGGCTAGATTATTATTTTATTTGACAATCCAGTTCGTGTTTTGGCATTGTTGAAGCATATAGCGGACTTGTTTTGAATGTTATTCAAAAGTTATTCGTTCTTCTGTTTTATCAAATAAATCACTGACCAACAAAAATATTTAAACCATGAGACAAGCTATTCGAAATTCGTTTAAAAAAAAATTCCAAGAAAATATACAAATTACATTTTTGATTGAGTCCGTCCAATACTCAACTGTGCGGATGGATGAGTTTCGGTAAGTAGAAAGTAAGGGTTTAATACTTCACTAATGGTTGTATCACAATCTACTGTAGGCTACTGCAATATGCAAATTTATAATTTAATATGTCAGAATTTTAAAGATGAGCGAAATATTAATATTATAAGAAATATTAATATTTAAAAAGGAAACAAATTATGTCGTAACGAATGCCCTTAAATAATGTAGCCTTTGACAGTAAGCATCAGTGTTTGGAGATGATCGGGGGAAAGGGGGCGGGGCGGTGTTGGATTTGTGCGTACCTTGGAATAAAATCCTGCAGGCGCCCCTGGTACTGTAGCATTACAATAATACAGTGAGGTAGCGTGATATTTACATGTCATTATAATATATTAGAAATAAAAACATATTATTACGTCAGCACGTGTCCAAAAACATTACAATAGCGAGTTAAAAACACTGTAATACCATATACTGATAGATACTCCATCTGTAAATGTGTCCTGACATATGTAGTTAAATCAATAGCCAGTCACTGCGATTTTTGCTAAAGTAAACATAAACACTAACGTTTGGTAAACTTACCTTCTATTTGATAAGCAGCAGTCGCAGCTCCCCACGCGAAGTTCTTGGGAAATGCGGTGAAATCTAGTGTAGACATTCTTAGGGGCAGTAATAAAGTGAACACAACACGAACTTATTGTTGCGTGTTCACTAAATGGCTGAACGACACCACCTTCCCTGCTTTATAGTTTCGAATAGCGCCCCTTTAAAGTCAGCGAAGAACGTAAGCACGCAATGCGCCTGACGTCATCACGCACCAACAACAGGGAGCCCTTACTTATTTATTTTCAGAGAGGACTTTGATTTATATGTGAATTCCTTAGAAAACTCTAACAATTATATTGCATGTAAAACTCTTTCATGGTGTATATCATTTAAACTTGCTGGAATTGTATTTATATAACCCTTTTTGTCTCTTTGTTCAATTTGTATCTTTGTAAATGTTCTATCTTGTGTAATAATAAAAAAGAAATAGTCTTAATATTAATTACAAATAAGATAAAGAAGGTTCTATTTAGAATTATTCATTTTACATGTCCAGTAAATACTCTCTTAGTAAGATGTAAAAAGATATTGATGCTAATTGTTCCTTTTGCAACACCCCGAGTTCCCTACTTGCTTTGGCAGTGCAGTTATTCTGGTTTGCTTTGGAAGGATTTTTCCCTTTTTGTATTTGAGAATGTTGATAAAGACTTTTCCTAACTATTGGGAAATGTTTTGTTTGGTTTTGTTAATTATAAATCAGAAGATTTACATAAAAAGAAAATGTTTTCTCTTAGTCTTCTTATCATATTAACAAAATTATATAGACATAAACGTAAATTTACAAACCAAAAACTTTTATTATATATTTTGCGTATTGAAATGCAGTATTACTTTGAAACTATTTCTAACTTTTTTACATAAAAGGCTTTAAAAACAACTGAAATGTGTAAAATATATTATTATTTTCTATAAAATCTATTTCCATATCATCATTGTATATTGCCCTTCTGCTTATTTTTCTTTAGCTTTTTGTTGTTTTCTTTTTCAAAATGTTTTTTTTATCTACTAATTGTATATTCTCACTTTTCACATAAAAAAAGAAATAGTCTTAATAAAGTTTAATTTTAATTCATTTTTAACTTTTGACAAAGTAAAGTGCGGTATTAAAGAAAATACAGATTTATGTCAGTGCAATAGCCTAGTGGTTTGCACGCCCACATAAGGTGCATATTTGCTTCCTTTCTCATTACTGTCCAATTAAATGGCCTAAACATAAATGTTTTAAAAAGAAATAAAATACAGATTTATAACTAATTACTTTGTACATGCAAACATTGTAAAGGCACATGCAACTATGCGTCGCAATTTTGGCAAGTTGTTAATTTACAGTATTTAAATTGAATACTATTTTACTGAATTTTTCATTGAACCCAAAATCAACTCTTTTTTTTTAGTTTTTTTAATGCAAATTCTAATATCTGCCTTATAATAAACATTATTTTAATTTCATTCAATTCAATTCAATTCATCTTTATTTGTATAGCGCTTTTACAATGTAGATTGTGTCAAAGCAGCTTCACATGCATTATAAAAATTGAAACAGTGTCAGTCCAGTTTTCAGTGTTGAAGTTCAGTTTAGTTCAGTTCAGCGTGGTTTAATAATCACTGCTGAGAGTCCAAACACTGAAGATTAATCCATCGATGCGCAGCCCTACAAGTCCCGAACCATGCAAGCCAGAGGCGACAGCGGCGAGGAAAAAACTTCACCAATTGGCGAAAGTGAAGAATTAAAAAACCTCGAGAGAAACCAGGCTCAGTTTGGGCACGACCATTTCTCCTATGGCCAGACGTCTTGTGCAGAGCTGCAGTCTATGGCGCCGGGGCTGGAGAACGCTGGACGTCCATCATGGAGAGACCACAGGCGGGTCACCGGCTGGTCATCAGGCTGGCCCTTCGGGAACAATGCGAGGACTCGTCTGTCACAGGGATCGTCTTACAGCAATCTGTCTCATGCTCTCCACTCCTCCATGACCACCACAGCAGCTGCTCAGGATGCGGCATGGTCCAGAATTATGGAAACCTCGGGAATAATAAGAAAAAACAGACTAATATGAGCAGAGATGCCATTCAAATTATAATGTCTTTTGGGAAGTGTACCCGGCTCCGGTTGCCCTAAATAAAGCAGACTAACAATCCTTTAGAGGATTTGGATTCCAAAGCATTTGTGTTTTATGTGTATGCTAATGTAAAGAGATGTGTCTTTAATCTAGTTTTAAACTGACAGAGTGTGTCTGCTTCCCGAACTGTGTTAGGAAGGCTGTTCCAGAGTTTAGGTGCCAGATAAGAGAAAGATCTACCACCTACAGTTGATTTTGATATTTTGGGAATAATTAATTGTCCAGAATTAATTGAGCGTAGCGGACGTGATGGACTATAATAAATCAGGAGCTCCTGCAAATACTGGGGAGCCAAGCCGTTCAGGGCTTTGTAGGTAGTCAGTAAGATTTTAAAATTTATACGATATTTAATAGGGAGCCAATGCAATGCTGAAAGAACTGGAGTAATATGATCATATTTCTTTGTTCTAAAAAGCACTCTAGCAGCTGCATTTTGAACTAGCTGAAGTTTGTTAATTAGGCCAACAGGGCAGCCGCCTAATAATGCATTACAGTAATCTAATCGAGACGTCATGAAAGCATGGATGAGCTTTTCCGCATCAGACATTGATAGCATGTGTCGAAGTTTGGCAATATTTTTAAGATGAAAAAAAGCAGTTTTACAGATGCTTGAAATCTGGCCTTCAAATGACAGGCTGCTATCAAAAATCACCCCCAAATTTTTGACTGAAGATGAGGACTGAACTAAGAATCCATCAAGGGTTAGACAGTGTTCTAAGTTTTTGCGTGTGAGATTTTTAGGACCAATAAGCAAGACCTCAGTTTTATCTGAATTTAGTAATAAGAAGTTATTAGTCATCCAATTTTTAATATCAGCTATACAATCTGTTAATTTAGTAAATTCAAACAAATTACCAGGTTGAGAGGAGATATAAAGTTGTGTATCATCAGCATAACAGTGGAAGCTAACTCCATGTTTTCTAATGATATCACCTAGCGGTAGCATATATAGTGTGAAAAGTAAGGGTCCAAGAACTGAGCCTTGTGGTACCCCACAGTGTACTTTTGATCTGTATGATGTCTCTTCATTAACTAATACAAATTGATAACGTTCAGATAGATAAGACCTGAACCAGGCCAACGCAGTTCCTGTAATACCAACATAATTTTCAAGCCTATCAAGGAGAATATTATGATCAATTGTATCAAATGCAGAACTGAGGTCTAATAGCACTAAGAGAGAAATGCAACCACGGTCGGACGACAGAAGGAGGTCATTTGAGACTCTTAGGAGTGCGGTTTCTGTGCTATGAAATGCTCTAAATCCAGATTGAAATTTTTCATAAATATTGTTTCTTTGTAGGAAGGAACATAGTTGAGCAGATACGATTTTTTCTAAAATCTTTGATAGAAAAGGCAAGTTTGAAATTGGTCTATAATTTGCTAGTTCTTTAGGATCAAGCTGTGTTTTTTTAATAAGAGGCTTAATGACAGCTAGTTTAAAAGTTTTAGGAACGTATCCTAGGAGTAGGGATGAATTCAAAATGTTAAGAACAGGTTCAGAAACTTCTGAAAACAATTGTTTTAATAATTTGGTCGGTATGGGATCTAGCATAGACGTTGTTGATTTTGACGAATTTATCAGTTTAGATAATTCTTCCTCACCTACTGTTGAAAAAATTTGAAGTTTATCCATTAACGGTCTACAAAGCTCTAATTGGGATGAGGCTGTAGGAGGCAGACTGTTGGTGCTTATTTTATCTCTAATATCATCAATCTTGCGTGTGAAAAAGTTCATAAAGTCATTACTGCTATGCTGAGAAATGCATGTTGATGCTTTATTTTTAGTTAGATTAGCTACCGTGGTAAACAGGACCCTAGGGTTATGTTTATTTTCTTCTATTAAAGTTGAAAAATAAGCAGATCTGGCTGACGTTAAAGCTTTTCTAAAGTTAAGCGAACTTTCTTTCCAGGCCAGACGAAAAACTTCTAGTTTTGATTTCTTCCATCTACGCTCCATTTTCCGGGCTGCTGTCTTTAAGACACGTGTGTGCTCATTGTGCCATGGCGTCGGATTTTTTTCCCTAATCTTTTTGAAGTGTAACGGAGCAACTATATCTAATGTATTAGAAAGGAGGGAATTAATGGTTTCAGTTACAGTGTCAAGCTCTTCTAGACTGCGTGGAATGTTATAAAAATTAGACAGATCAGGTAGGTTACTAACAAAATCATCTTTAGTGCTAGCGGTGATCGTCCTGCCATATTTGTGAATAGAAGATGATTTTGTAGAGCTATCAATGCACAATAAACAGGAGATTAAATAGTGATCTGAAATGTCATCACTCTGCTGCACAACTTCAACATTATCAATATCAATACCATGTGATAATATTAGGTCTAAAGTGTGATTATGTCGATGGGTAGGCCCTGAGACATGCTGTTTCACTCCAACAGAGGCTAGTATGTCTAAGAAGGCCAGCGTTAAAGCATCTTTTTCATTATCTATATGAATATTAAAATCACCAACAATTATAACTTTGTCTGTGGCCAGAACTATTTCAGATAAGAAATCAGCAAATTCTTTTGTAAAGTCGGTATGGTGCCCTGGAGGCCGATAAACAGTTGCCAGTACAAATTTAGATTGAAATGTATTGTTTAAATTGTTCACTGAAATATACATCACTATTACTTCAAATGAATTATATTTGAAGTCAGATCGCTGAGTAGCACTAAAAATATTACTGTATATTATGCCCACGCCTCCACCTTTGCCTTTAGGACGCGGCTCATGTCTATAATGATATCCTTCAGGTGAAGACTCATTTAGGGGCATGTAATCATCTGGTTTTATCCAGGTTTCTGTTAGACAGAGAGCATCTAGCTTTAGATCAGTTATCAAATCGTTAATAAAAAGAGTTTTAGATGACAGCGATCTAATGTTCAATAATGCGAGTTTTATCTTTTGGTTAGCTTTATTTTTCATTTTTTGAACATCAATTAGATTATTACTTTTAAATGGATTTGGGAGTTTTTTATATTTAGAGGCTCGGGGAACAGACACAGTCTCTATGTTCTTATAACTAGGTGATTCTATGTGCTGCAGATTATTTGAGTTGGGTAAACCGTGGAGACTAGCAGACGGTTGGTTAAGCCAATCTGTCTGCTCCCTGACCTGGGCCCCAGTTAGTCAAATGCCAGCACTAAGACTATATGCCAGATTACTAGAGAGGAGAGCTGCTCCAGCCCGAGTGGGATGAAGACCATCTCTCTTCAACAGGTCAGGTCTACCCCAATAACTTGGCCAATTGTCTACAAAACCTATGTTATTCAGTGGGCACCATTTTGACATCCAGCCATTGAGTGATGAGAGTCTGCTGTGAAACTCGTCACCACGATAAGCGGGCAGGGGACCAGAGCATATTACGGTGTCTGACATCGTCTTTGCAAGATCACACACCTCTTTAATATTACTTTTAGTGATCTCCGACTGACGTAGTCGAACATCATTAGCACCGACGTGGATAACGATCTTACTGAACTTACGTTTAGATTTAGCCAGTACTTTTAAATTTGACATGATGTCAGGCGCTCTGGCTCCCGGCAGACATTTGACTATGGTGGCTGGTGTCTCTATTTGTACGTTCCGTACTATGGAGTCGCCAATCACAAGGGCACTTTCATCAGCTTTCTCAGTGGGTGCATCACTGAGGGGGCTAAACCTGTTTGATGTTGGAACGGACATACAGTGTTTTCTCCCACTTCTAGTTTCCCTCACGGTGACCCAGACGTCTTTCTGCAAAGACGCAGCAACCGGAGCCGAACAATGTGAATGGCTTGCTAGACTAGTCACATCCAAATTCTTATCTAGAGACCTAGGACTCTTACTATCCTTAATTAAAGTTTGGATGTGTGTTTCTAATTCTGAGATCTTCTCTGTCAGCCTAACTATTTCCTTACATTTATCACATGTGAAGCCCTCCTTGCTGACAGAGAGAGATACACTAAACATGTGGCATGAAATGCATGTGACAAGAGCAGGAGAAGCCATTTTTACTCACCGTGAGTCGAAGTAAGTTCTGACTTACCACAGCAGCGTATAGAGTTAACAGGAGCAGACGGGTTTCTGTATAGTCAGCTGTAGTCAATGAAAAGAGAAGGAGGGGAGAGAGAGAGAGAGAGAGAGAGAGAGAGAGAGAGA
>CAIGQQ010037913.1:3015633-3028349 GCA_903798035.1 Danio albolineatus | reverse complement strand
CCCCCCCCCCCCCCCCCCCCCAATTTCTGTTTTTCTAAACACATTTATGAACATAACAGTTTTAATAACTCATTTCTAATCACTGATTGTTTTTTTTTACTTTCCATGATGACAGTACATAATATTTTACTAGATATTTTCATGATAAATTTCTAGTATTCCACTTAAAGTAACGTTTAAAGCAGGAGTGTCCGTCCAAACTCTGTCCTCAAGGGCTGGTGTCCTGCAGATTTTAGCTCCAACTTGCTTCAACACACCTGCAAGGATGTTTCTAGAAAGCCTAGTGAGAGCTTGATTAGCTAGGCCAGGTGTCTGATTGGGGTTGGAACTAAACTGGCCTGTACACTGGCCCTCCAGGACCAAGTGTGGACACCCCTTGTTTAAAGGGTTAACTAGGGTAATTAGGCAAGTCATTGTATAACAGTGGTTTGTTCTGTAGACAATATACAGAAATATTGCTTAAGGAGGCTAATGATATTGACCTTAAAATGTTTTTAAACAAATAAAATGAAATAAAATGAAATAAAACAAATAATACTTTCACCAGAAGAAAAAAACATTAAAGGAAATACTGTGAAAAATTCCAGAATCTGTTAAACATAATTTGGGAAATATTGGAAAAAGAAAATCAACTAATCATTTTGACTTTAACTGTAATTTTAAAGCATTTGCTATTGGTTCAGTCCAGTTTCAGAGCATATGCAGAAACTGAAGAAATATTTTTGGTAATCAGTTCGTACATTTAACTTTTACAAATTCTCTCCAGTTTGGTGATATGGTTACATTCAATATTGTATCATTTCTTCAGCTGTTAGAAGCTTCTTTCTATTAATTAAGAGCTTAGTCTGTTGTATTCTCAGCTGTCTGTTCTTGTATTTGGCAGGTCAGTGTACAGAGCTCAACATGTATACGAGTACACCCCTTACAAATCTCTCATTTATGGCTCGTTTCCACTGAGTTGTACAGTACGGTTCAGTACGCTTTTATGGCCATTTCCACTGTCTAAAAGTGTACTGAATCCTACCGTACTACTTTTTGCTCACCCTTTGCAAAGGGTACCAAGAGTACCAAAAGGCGGAGCTAGACAGGCTGCTGAACGCTATTGGTTTACAGAGATACGTCATTCGCTTGCACAGTATTTATGTGTATAATACAGCATATGTCATGTGAGAAGTGCTTCTCATGTGATATGTGAATGACCCGTACAGCTTTACTGTAAACATTTCCTTGAGCGAGAATGACGTCCACTGAAACTTTCTGTCGTACACCACGCCCACCAAGAGTACCCTTTAGCAGTGGAAACGCAAGCCTGATAAAGGTGACCCATACTGACCCTTACCGTACCGTACTGTACCGCTTAGTTGAAATAGGCCATTATTTTAATATTTTCCATAGGGAGCTTTACATTATTATATTTGTGCATACAGTAGATTAGTCAGTACTGAAGCCAAATCTGGAGCTAATCTAGCAAAATAACTTTAACAGTTAACACACCCAAATTTATGTTTAGGGAAAATATTAATAAAAAATATATATAGAAAGAGCAAAATTTGTTGATATTTTGAAGTCTGTAGTTTATTTTCTCAATATTTTGCATGGATTTAAATGTATTATCTTTTAATTTCTAAAGATGTTCAGTGACTAAAATATAATTTCAGTATTTATTTCCCTTTTTTAATTAATTTTACCTATATTCTCTGAGAAATGGATAAATATTCATTTTCAAAATGGGGTGTACTTAATTATGCAGAGCACTGTATACCATGCGACTGTCAAACTATACCTTTGAGTCCATATTTTGATGTTGTCAAATTAATTGCAGTTTTTTTCTTGTCATCAAAAATAACAGATCATATTTGCTCTTGAAGTTTAAGTTTTGTTTGTCAGTCGTCCCCTGATTCTTAAAAACCAATCTGTTTTTTGTTTTCTCCACAGGATTTTGAGCAACAATAAAATCCAGGAACTTCTGAATGGCTCTTTTGTTGGTTTATCATCACTGGAACGACTGTAAGTTCAAACCGTGCCACTTTTCTCTCTGTTTATTTGTTCTAGATGTAATTAGACAGACATTTATAAATATTCTCTTTCTGTTTAGTCTGAAGGTCTCTTTCTTATTAGAGCATGATGGAATAAGAATGAAGGATCTTGGAGAAATTGCAAGAAAAAGTAGTCAAAGGATGCATTTGAATTGAAATTTGTATGTTATTAGTTTTAAATGTTAAAAGGCAATGTTTTTTTAACAAGTGTAACGCCCAAATTACATCGTCAGTTCACCGAACTCACCGCTGTTTACTGAGTGACACTGGAGCATTTTATATCCGCAAAGATCAGCTGGTATGTTTATGATGTTGACATTCAAGCGATTCACTGATAAATCGATTGATCTTCATGGCTTTAAAATGCTCCAGTATCCCTGCATCTGTGATTACATTCAGCAAGAAGTAGTGAGTTTACTTCTGTTGAGCATGTGAACACAATAACAAATCAGCGCTGTTTAAGAACACGCTCAACAGCGCTCAAATGTTGGTGTTAAATGGATGTTTCAGTACCGATTGGTATCTAATTTCAGTATCATGATTGAACAATTATGACTTTATTTAAATGCATTATTAGCCATTAACTAAGAAATGAATAGAATTGAAACTACTACTGAAGTTGTAGTTTATTGCGGTTATTGATTGTACTTAAAATTATATTTGTGGTGTTTATTTTTATTCATACCATTTATTATTTTTGTGCAATTTCCAACCTGTCAGTTGAGTTTGTGGGAAAACATTCCGCAGTGTTTCATGTTGATTACGGCACATATTTTATTTAAATAAGAGTTTTAATTCAAAGTACAAGTTAATTTCAAAATACACCTACATTTTTTTTCTTGAGTTGCATCCTTTTTTCTCTAAATTAATTTAATTTTAAATAAAAATTCAATTTAATGGAATTTTAATTCATTTAATTTAATTTTGTTTTATTTTAAATTAAAAATATTTTATTTAATTTAATGTAATTTAATTTCGTTTATTTGTTATATTTTCTTTACAATTTTATTTAAATTCAATTTAATTTTAATTTAAACTTATTTTATTTTAATTTTATAATTTTTTTATTATTTTAATTCATTTTTATTTTAGCGTATTTTATATTTAAACATTTTTTTACATTTTTTTTTACATTTTTATTTTATTTTATTTTATTTTTTATTTATTATTAAAAACTTCAATGTCTGTAAATCTCATCTTATTGTCATGAACCCAGTCTCATCTCATGGGACGTGTCTGTGATGATACCAAATTAATCTGAAGTAGACAATGTGCTAATGTTGTCACTCAGAAAAGTGAGCCTGATTTCGGTGTTGCAGGAGCTCATGCTGAGAGGGCCGGTCAAGTGAAAGTTAATTATAGCTTTTGCCTTCGGGGAGCACAATTGTCTAGTCCGGGCATTGGCGTACCGCTCTGTACTTCCATTAGGGACTCGCTGTCACTCACCGTAGCAGTGCTGGTCAAACGCTGGACCTCAAGGCTAAATTTAGAGGCTGTACATTGAAATGCCAAAATTAGCGGTGCCATTTATATGTGCACTTTCCCCTGTACTGCTGCTTGACTATACATGACCCAGATTTTCACTCAACAGCCACTGACTGAAGGATGCGTTCACGACGTATCACATAACTGGTTCCTTTCAAAGAGCTGCTGAATAAAAGGGCCGATACAATACGCTTGTTGTAGAAGGTTTTCATTGTATGCGTTGATTTGTTTGCGATTGCTTTTCAGATGCACCAGTGGGTTTAAATCCGAAAGCAATGAAGACGATTATTTTGTGCTTCTCTTATTCACATAATTGCTTTCGTCATATATGCACATTTCTAGGGCTATGCAATATGGACAAAATAATCATATTGCGATTTATTTATTTTTTATTTTATTTTATTTTTTTGGAATGAATATTGCCATTGCGATTTTATTTGTGATTTTGGCAACAATTTTTTTCTTTTTCAAACAAGCTACATACACACATTCTAAATGTATTCAGTGCACAAGAAGTGCATAACAAAACATTTCACAATGAAATAGTATCAAGTTTAATAAACAAAACTGTAGTAAAATTGTGTTTAAAACAGACAACATAAAATAAATGAAGATGAAGTAACCTTAAACACATACCGCACACAGTAGTACTAACTGCTTGATAAACAAAACTGTAATAAATTGTCTTAAAAACAGACAACATGAAAAAATAAAGATTAATTAACCTCAATTCCAGTCATTACAAAAAATAAAAACTAACGTAAATCAACACCACCTATTCGATTCTCCCGCACAACTTCGTCATTCGCGGAGTGAGCTCTGATTGGTTAACATCTTTCCCCCGCTCAGCTTAGCTGTAATTGCCTGGTGTGCTGCGTCAGCTCTGATTGGTTAACATATTAAAATCATGCTCACAAGAACGTGAACAAAAATCGAAATAAATTAATAGATAAAATTGCAGCCTTTGCGATTTAGACATTTTTTTTCGAATGCGATTAATTGCACAGCCCTACACATTTCTGAACATCACAGTTTTAACAACTGATTTCGAATAACTGATTTCTTTTATCTTGGCCATGACGACAGCACATAATATTTGACTAGGGGTTTTAAAATAAACAGTAAAGTGACGTTT
Organism: Danio albolineatus; assembly: GCA_903798035.1. Lineage (NCBI taxonomy): Eukaryota > Metazoa > Chordata > Actinopteri > Cypriniformes > Danionidae > Danio > Danio albolineatus. The sequence continues at coordinate 3,023,693 of CAIGQQ010037913.1, read as the reverse complement.
AAAGGCTTAACTGGGTTCATTAGGTTAATTAGACAAGTAAGGGTAATTATGCAAGTCATTGTATATTAGTGGTTTGTTCTGTAGACAATCTAAAAAAAAAAAAAAAATAATAATAATAATAATATTGACTGTAAAATGATTAAAATATATATTTTTAAACTGTTTTTAGTCATTATTAGCTAGGCGGTGTATTTTGTTGGCATGCAAGTCTCCTCAACCCCCTTCCCATACTCAGTGGATTAAAGGGTCACAAAACACCAAAACACATGTTTTGAGCTGTTGACAGTCATGTATGTGTCCCGCGCTGCTATAAACACTATTAGGACACATATTTCGCTAAAGAGTGAAAATTGGTTGTTTTTGCGTTATTTCCAGCAAATTCGTTCTTCCGATTTGAAACAAGTTTTTGAAGATGTGTCACGCCGATGAGATCCATGCGTATATTCCAGCGTGGAGAGTGAACGTCTGTACCGGCCAGTGCATCGTGACGTCTCTGAGTGTGCGGCATTGATTCATGACAAAGACTTGGTTCAAGCCAATCAGCGCGCTCTACTGTGTATGCGCCGCAACTTCGTTAATATTCATGATCGCTACGAAGATTGTTTGTGCCTGTTAGTGTTCAGTCGGCAAGGAAGCACCACGCTGTGTTGTTAAAACAAGTGGAAGAAGAAGAATTGTTTGGAGACACTGGTCGCCAGTGTCGTGTTTATGTGCTGCAACAAGGTTTTGGTTTCATTTCCCACTATGAGAGCGCAGCCAAGTAGGTATTGCTGCAGCCCGGAGACCTCCAAGTGGGAGGGACTTAAAACCGCAAGTAGGTTGGGTTTAGGTGGTGTAGGTGGAGCGGATATTCATAAAACACATCAGGTTACTGGGAGGTTGTGTTTAGGGTTGTGTTTAGGTGAAGACGTTAAGGTGAAGCCCACTTAGAGCTCGAAGGCCCACCCACTTGGAGCTCAAGTCCCACCCACTTGGAGCTGGCTCCGACCTCCGTTTATACCCTTCTCAGCGCAGCTGGACTATCACGCGCGCGCAGCATTAACTTTTTTTCACCCGAGAGCTTTCCGCATCTGGAAATGGTGAAATCCGGATTTGCCGCTCATCTCCTTTTAAAAAAATACACAGCTGCAGTTCATGTTGATTGTCCTGTCTTTGGTAAGTAAGCGATCTGTGCTCTTTGTTTGTTTATTCAGATGGGAAATTGAGTTTGTATCGTCAGCAGTACTGTTTCAGTCTTTATAGACATACCTTAGTCAGAGTGATTAGAACTGTTACTGAGTTTACAGCACGCTAACATCACTACAGTATTATAGACTGAAAGATCCGCTGTAGATGCTGCTCTCCGAGTGGAAAAATATAAACGCCGCATTTTGTGACAGCATAGTGTATACACACACATGGCTTTCTGACGCTACCTAACGAGAGCATAAGTTACCGAGAAATGCGTAGGTTTTTTTATTTATTTCTCTCATACGCCGCGCGGTCTCAAACACTCCATTAAAAACGCACTGTTAGCAGTTTCTCGCATCTCATTTGTCACGGGGGCATGCAAGAAATGTTCCTGGATTAAAGAGAAAGTGCCGTTAAAGTCGACAAATTGATAATTTGGCAAATAATTTGATTACTGACGGCCATGTAAACACAGTCACTGTCTTTCTCCCCCTGCGTCTGTGTTTGTTGCGCCTCTGTGAACATCAGCGTATGCACAAATGAAAACTTACTTTTTTTTTATGCAAACCCTTCCCTCTTTCCCCTTCCCCGACACTCCTACCTAAGCCGAGCTGGACACACCCACTTTCTTGAGCTTTTCTAGAGGTGTGAAAACACCTGGCTGAGACTGGGGGGTTTCATGGCCCTTTAAAGATGCCGTATTTCTTGTTAAATTAGAAAAAATTAAATACAGTCTTCGAGGTTCAGTGATCAAATTTTCTAACATTTGTTTTTTGAATTATTTGAAAAATTCAGTTTTTTTTTTCTTTTTTCTAAAATGTCGTTTTAAATGAAAATGCACTAATGTAAACACAGCTTAATTGTTGCCTGAGTCCTGCTCTCCCCTTTATGTGATCTGGGAATCATCTCAGCCGACAAAGAAACAAATGGACGCTCAGCTTGCGTTTTGCTTGAATGCAAAGGAAATTGATGTGGGTTACGGTTGTGATTGTAGTTGAACTCTGCGTTCCAGCAGCCAGTAGAGCTTGTCGTTTTGAGTAATGTACGAGGAACTGAAAGCTAACAACTGGAGCGTTTCAGCCAGTTGCAAAGACTCAATCTGTGCATAATTCTGTGTATAATGCCAGGGAATTCTTCACTCTCTTTATGTTTGGGGGAAACGATACAGTTGAGGGGATAAAGAGCTAAACCCTTGTCTTTATAACACGTTGGAAATGTAAACATCTTTGATCTTCGCACGCTTTGAAAGCCCGAGGAATTCATCTTGCAGTCTCTTGACAGGGTTTTCTTCGTCTGGGCTTTTCAGCTGATGGCACAGTTACCTTCCAGTGCTGCTCCCTGTGTGCCTTCTCTGGCTTTTCTGTTTTCATGCTTCCCTCTCGCCACGACCCCTTCAGCGCAGAGCAGAGCGTTGCTTTTGTCATTCTAACGAACCGAGTTGAAGCCAGAGATGTCAGCAGGCTGATTCACACTTTATATTCTATGCACTGTGACTCTTTGTCTCTGTGTTGGAGTGCGCGTTCTTGCAGAATTGGTGAAAAACTTGACTGATACAGTTAGATGCATCCTTCCTTCCTTCCTTTTCAGTGTCATTTTGGCCATTAGAGGGAGTGCATTCACAACAAACAAAGACGTAGTTGGATGAGGTCGTTACTAGGGCTGGGTGATTTGGCCCAAAATCAAAATCTTGGTTAATTGAACATTTTGACTTGATTACGATTAATGAACGATTATTTTATTATTACAATTAATGAGCGATTTATTATTTTTTTAAATTATGATTAATGAACACTTATTTTATGATTACTATTAATGAATGATTATTTTATGATTATGATTAATGGACGAGTTTTTTATGATTACGATTAATGAACAATTATTTTATGATTATGATTAATGAACGGTTATTGTTTGATTACGATTAATGAATGATTATTTTATGATTAAGATTAATGAACAATTATTTTATGATTACGATTTATGAACGATTAATTTTATGATTACGGTTTATGAGCGGTTACTGTTTGATTACGATTAATGAACAATTATTTTTGATTGATTAATGAACGATTAATGAACGATTATTGTATGATTACGATTAATGAGTGATTATTTTATGATTACGATTAATGAACGATTATTTTTATGATAACTATTAATGAACGATTATTTTTATAATTATGATTAGTGAACGATTATTATATAATTACGATTAATGAACGATTATTTTTATGATTAAGATTAATGACCGATTATTCTATGATTGCAATTAATGAACTATTATTTTTATGATAACGATTACTGAACGATTATTTTCATAATTATGATTAATGAACGATTATTGTATAATTACAATTAATGAACGATTATTTTCTGATTAAGATTAATGAACGATTATTTTCTGATTACGATTAATGAACAGTTATTTTATGATTAGGATTAGTGAACGGTTACTTTATGATTACGATTAATGAACGGTTATTTTACGATTACGATTAATGAACCGTTATTTTATTATTACGATCAATAAATAATTATTTTATGATTTCGATTAATTAACGATTATTTTATGATTATGATTAATGAATGACTATTTTATGATTACGATTAAGGAACGATTCTTTTATGATGAAGATTAATCGTGATTAATGATTACGATTAATCTGAATATTTCAGACATAGAGTCACATAATAGATGACTTGATGACAAATTGATCTTCCATTGTTAAATGGATAGCTAGAAAGCATGATTAGATGTGGGAATGTCAGTAATTTGCTGAAAATGCTGCAACGGCTCCTTTAAATACGAGACCAATGTAGTGAATGTTGACGCTCTCGCCGCAGGAGCTCTGAAGGCAGACTGCATTGTCACCAGGACGGCAAGAGTAAACTTTGACGCTCTCACCGCCTTCGGTGTGAATATATGGTAAGGCCATTAATAACTATTTTATGATGGATGGAAGTTTTAGAGGCAGGGTGTCAATACGATTTGCACAACGTGAGGTTGAATTTGTTTAAATATGCGAAAATTTATGTACATTTCAGATTCAGTGCGCAATAACCTGAAGACTGAAAGAAGTGAAATGACAGCGCTGATGTCACAGCAGAGCTTTTATTACGCCACATTCCTCCACTTTCCTCTCTTATCTCTAATCCTGACGTTAGTTTTTATTTTCAGCTCGGGGTTAGCTTTGGGCCGGTCCAGCCAATAGCAGATCAGCAACTGCTGTGGATGTGGGATAAGTATAATAAGGCCCCATCTGATTTGAGTTTGAGTTTGACAACACACAAGTTATGAATATGTCCCTTTTGATGGTCTGTCTTGAAGTTTCTGAAGAGCACTGAGATCTTTTTGAATGTGCCGTTTTCCCCCTTTTCCCCTCAGTCCCACATCTCTTGTGCAAAGGTTATGCGCAGAGCTACAGAGACGCGTGTTTGTCTTTCCACTCCAGAGATCTGCCCACTGTGACCTACAGCTCCACCAGCTCTTCTCTCTACAAATATTTCTCACAGAAAGAAGAGGCTTTCACATGTGCTGTTCATGCACTTTCTCAGTATCAGTCTCAGAAATAGCTTTTACACCTATTTGAAATATTATTTTATACATTTCAAAGATCTTCCATACTTTTTTTGACAGACTTTCTGCAGGGTGACCAAAAAGTAACTGAGTTTATTTTAATTAATAAGCAAATAAATGCACATTGTGCTAATTTGCATGTGAAGATCATTCTCTGCTGTTGTTTATGTATAATTCAATTCCACTACATTCATATTCACCTCGAGAATTAAAAAGCTTTTGTGGAATAAAGGCATTTTAATTTGTTATTTGGCATTTCCATCATTTGTTGCTCATGCGATAATAAACTCTGTCATAGCAAACATGACCAATCAGATCTCTATCATGCTTGCCTTGTTTACTTTTGGTAACTAGGTTACCAATACTATTGTCATGTTTATTTTTCTTTTTGTGAATTTCCACCCTTTTTATCTTTCTTTCTTTCTGTCTACCTTTCTTCTGTTCCTCTGTTTTCAGCCACTCTAACAACTTGTTGGAAAAGTATTTTTTTAAATCTTTTTTGCTAACTTTCCACCTTTTTGTGTTTATTTCTGTCTTTCTTTTTTCCGTCCTTCCTTTTTTCAGTCCTCCTTTCTGTCCTTCATTCAGTCTATCTTTCCTTCCTCCTTTTCTTTCTTTCCATCTCTCCTTCTTTCCTTCCTTTTTCCCTTCTTTCTTTCTTTCTTTCTTTCTTCCTTTCTTCCTTCCTTCCTTCTGGGATTTTTAAAGAATTTTTTTTTGTTTTTTTTAAAGTCTTTTTTGCAAACCTTCCACTTTGTTTGTTTTCATCTTTTTTCATTCCTTCCGTCCTTCTTTCCATCTATCCTTCCTTCTTTCTGTCTTTTCCTACTTTCCTTCCTTCCTTCCTTTTTGGCACTCTAACAACTTAATGGAAAAGCACCTACTTTGTTTTTTTATCTTTTTTGCAAACTTTCCAGCATTCTTCCTTTCTTCCTTCCTTTCTTTCTTCCTTCTTTGCTTCCTTCCTTTTGTCCTTTTCATTATTTTTCTTTGGTCCTTCCTTTCATCCTTCTATCTGTCCTTCCTTCTTTCCTCCTTTATTTTTTTCTTTTCATCCTTTCTTTCTTTCCTACTTTGTTTCTGTCCTTCCTTCCTTTATTACTCCCTTCTTTGCTTCCTTCCTTTAATTTTTCCTATTGTCCTTCTTTTCATCCTTCTTTCCGTCCTTCCTTCTTTCCTTTTTATTTTTTTTCTTTCTATCCTTCCTTCCTTTCTGTCCCTCTTTCCTTCTCTCCGGCCTTCCTTTCATCCTTTCCGTTCTTTCTTCTTTCCTTTTTTTTCTTACCATATTTCCTTCCTTGTTGCTTTCTGTCCTTCCTTCTTTCCTTCCTTCCTTCCGGCCTTCCTTTCATCTTTCTTTCCGTCCTTCCTTAATTTCGTCCTTCCATCCATTTGTTTTTCCTTCCTTTCCTTCCTATTCTTTCTTTCCTTCCTTCCTTTCCTTCTTTCCTTTCCTCCTTTCCTTATTTCTTTCCTTCCTTCTGGCCTTCCTTTCTTCCTTTTCTGTCCTTCCTTCCTTTTCTTTCTTTCCGTTCTTCCTTCCTTTCCTTAATCCTTTCTATCCTCCTTCCTTTCCATCCTTCTTTCCGTCTTTCCTTCCTCCTTTCTACCTTTCTTCCTTCCTTCCTTTTTTCAGCAACTATCAGTTTAATGGAAAGCACTTCATTTAAATTTGGGATTTTTTCCCCCTAACTTTCCAGCCTTTTTATCTACATTTTGGATTTTTTTTTTCTTTTTTACTTTTTTGCGAACTTATGAAAAGTGTTGCTTCACATTAGAACGGAAACCTGACTTCACCTCCGTCCACCTTCTCTCTCTATTTTGGCCTGTTGTGTGATCCTCAATTCCACCCTCAAACCACAAGCAGCTCAACATCAAAAGCGGCCCGCGATTAGTCAGGATCTCGTTTTGATCAGGACGAGCTGACTAGCGCAGGTGTGGGCTCAGGTAGCCTTTCAACTCATCCGCCCTTTCTCTAATGTTGCGATCTGGGATTTTTTTTTGCGCGTCATTCCCCAGTGGTGGTCCTAAAATATGCATTGGGCTTCCGTGCAGCCATTTTCCAGTGGCCACTCTTAGATTACAGTATGGCAGGTTTTTTGGTAATTGATGTATAATACAGTGCGGTACATCAGGATATTATTGAATTACCTAAATTGAATTACAGCGCTTGAAGAGGCTCCAATCCGCATGTTACGTTACACTGCGAAATGAGAGTGATTTATTACGGGCTGCCCTTCGCTTCAGCATGTCAAAGCATCAAAAGAGTTGTGTGTTTTTACCCACCGGCGTGTTTTCTGAGTTTTGAATAACCTGTTATTATGGGGTTGGGTTGGCGCAGTTTAGCTCGTGTTTGAAATTAACCCAAGGCCTTTTCATTTGAAGTGTTTGATTGTGTTCACCGTCTAAAATTGTTCTTTTTTTTTTCTTTTTCAGAGACATCAAGAACAACATAATCACACATATTGAGCCAGGAGCCTTTTATGGACTTTTCTCCCTCAAAAGATTGTGAGTATTTTGCTGTCTTGCTTGTAGAGTTGTTATCTATAGTTATTATATATAGTTATATATATCGGTGGGTAGACGTATATAAAGCTGGTTCGAGCCCCGGCTGGGTCTGTTTCTGTGTGGAGTTTGCATGTTCTTCCCGTGTTGGCATGGGTTTCCTCCGGGTGTTCCGGTTTCCCCCACAGTCCAAAGACATGTGGCGTAGGTGAATTTGGCAAGCTGAATTGTCTGTAGTGTAGGTCTTCGTCCTCCAGGATGGGCATTGAGTGTTGGGCTAACAACTTGCCTCATAAAAGCTAGATGTCATGAAACACCAGTATGGTGCGCCTAAATATCAACTTCGTTATAAAATGGCCCTGGGAGTGAGTATATAAAACCATAAAAAAATTAATGAAATTAGTTGAAATATTTTCAAAAGTAATGCAAATAAAATGTTTTCTTAGGCTAAAAACAGTCACTTATTTGAACAATTCAGTATAATAATCTCTTTGCAATGTTTTGTTTCAATTCAACATATTTTGTATATATACAGAACTCTCTTTCTAACTTTCCTTTTCTTTCTTTCTTTCTTTCTCATTTTTTTCCTTTAGAAAATTGTGAATTATTTTATTTTGTTTGTTTGTTTATTTATTATAGGTGTGACAATGCTTTTTTCTTTTCTTCCTTCTCTATCATCCTTCTTTCCAATCCAGTTTTCTTTCTTTCTTTCTTTCTTTCTTTCTTTCTTTCTTTCTTTCTTTCTTTCTTTCTTTCTTTCTTTCTTTCTTTCTTTCTTTCTTTCTTTCTTTCTTTCTTTCTTTCTTTC
>CAIGQQ010037913.1:2942951-2969367 GCA_903798035.1 Danio albolineatus | reverse complement strand
ATCCATCCATCCATCCATCCTTCTGTCCATGCACTTCTCCATCCTTTCACCCATCCCTTCCTCCATCCATCCATCCATCCACTCCATTCTTCCATCCATCCTCCATCCATCCACCAATTCCTCCCTCCATCTCCATGCACTTCTCTATCCTTTTATCTATCCCTTTTTCCATCTATCCCTCATCTATCCGTTCTCCCTCCATTTATTTAGCAATAACATTGAGCGCACTGTAATCAATCTCTTCAATAGAGTAGCTGTGGGTTATTTCAGGTATTATCATTCGGTTGAGGATTAAATGTATGAGAGTTTCAGAAACAATAAGAACAAATGGGAAATTTTTCACAGCTGAAACACCCATCTGAGATCAGAAATGGGTGTTCAGTGAGAGCGTGGAAGCCATTTATTTTACAGTAATGACTCGCCTCCGCAGGATCAGCCGATGAGTTTAGAGCGTCTCTGTGTCTAAAGCTGGAACATAGTTTTACACTAGTAAAAGCACACGTTATAATGTTTTAAAGCACATTATTTTTCACATTACAGCTGCATCTCATTTCTCAGTCTGCTCTGATTGGACCCCAGTTTCTACAAAGCTCCTTCTTCTGAAAAGCCACGAGTGTTGTGATTGGCCAGTTGATCCAGTGCACTGTGATTGGCCACACATTTAAATGTATTGTTTTAGCAGGCGTTTTTTATCCAAAGCTACTTACAAGTGAGGATACCAGAAGCACTTCAATAAATCATTGAGCCACAGGATATAAATGCAGTGGGTAGCATGATCGCCTCACAGCAAGAAGGTCACTGGTTCGAGCCTGGACTGGGTCAGTTAGCATTTCTGTGTGGAGTTTGCATGTTCTCCCCGTGGTTACGTGGGTTTCCTCCGGGTGCTCCGGTTTCCCCCACAAGGCCAAAGACATGCGCTATAGGGTTAAGCTAAATTGGCCGTATGTGTGTGAATGAGTGTGTATGGATGTTTCCCAGTGATGGGTTGCAGCTGGAAGGGCATCCGCTGCATAAAACATATGCTGGATTCATAGTTCACAGTGCATTCCACTGTGACAACCCCAGATTAATAAAGGGACTGAGCCGAAAATGAATGAATAAAGTAAGTATTACATAATTTACAAACCAGTTATTTGAGAGTAGTTGCTGGTTTCAAAAGATTACTCAGAATGTGCAGGTAAATGATTAATAAACGAATTAATTGACCTTATTCTCCACATATGAGCGGGCGCAGCCATTTGAGTCTTTTTGGCTCGAGACTTCCGGTCTCATTCACTTCCATTCATTTGTAGACATTATAAACAGCTCGTTTTGCTGCTTAATGTTGCAAACTGATGTTTTCATATTATATTATTCTATTTTGTCAGTGTAGTCATGCAAACACTTGTTTGTAGAGCGAGTAGTTTGACCGTTTTCTGCCGTTTATTATTCCAAGTCATTTCTCCCATAGACGACTGGATCAGAAGTTCTAAAACAATCGCAAAAGCGAGCGACTTCAGCATTGAAGAATAAGTTCAACACCTCACAAATGAAGAGATCTGACCAGATACTTAGTCTGCTGATGGTAACCGAGTCAGCAGCTGTGTATTATTACACAAATACATCAGCATACTTTTTATATTTATGGCTTACTTATGTTAACACAGACCTTACAAGATATTACTATTTATTTATATAATTACTTGCCTTATATTTACTTTACAATATAAAGGCTGCGTGGCTACAGGACTTTCCTAAACCAGCGATGCAGGAACATCCTGTATAGTCTCCAGTGACCCCTGCTTACTAGCCCCAGGCTGAGTGGCATAGACTGCTGGACTGGCTGGGGTGCACATTTGCTTTTAAAAAGACGAAATGCCCCTCACTTTTTTACAGAACACCACCAACTTTCCCACTGTGTAAATATTGGTAGGCCTCCGTACTTCTATAAATCTACTCCTCATGACAGGACAAAGTAATTAAAAATATCCCCGTAAGTTACCTCTGGCTCATATCGTCTACCCACATTAGCAGTAACGGTGAATGGGGCAATATGAGACCATCTGATGGTTGCATGGGGGTTTCACCGTACTCCCAGCTCAAAACATTCACTGCACTAGCATTATATGCCATTTTTCTAAAATGACAGCTAACTATTTATACTTTCCGAAACAGTCATCTGATGTTCTGTGTCAGCGTCCTGGGCGTTGGATGACAATGCGGAAGAGTGAAGTATTAAAAGTGGGCAGGGCGGAATAAGGTCAATTAGGGCATATATTAATAGTTAATTTGTATGTTAATAAATGCTTTATTAACTCAACTTCAGCCAGTTTTGTGAGCTAATCTAAAGTGAGGACTATTTATGTGTTATAGATCCCTTAGAAATGACAATTAACGGCTCAGTTCTATTCTAAAAAAAAAGACAATAAATGTCTTTATTCGTTTCTATTCATTTGAAGATACACAAATGAAACTGTATCAAATGAATAATAAATATTTTCAACCCTATCTAAAATAAAATTACTGTACAGTTTAAACCTCGCTGAATAACTTTGAAATGTATCGTAATATATTGTTAAACTGTTATATTGTTGTTATGTAATCCGATTTCATGTTGTGTTTTGACACTCCTGTTATTTCCAACATAGGCTCATTCTAAAAGCCCTATATATGTTTCTGGAGATCGTGTATTATGTAGCCATGAGTGGCTACATGGCTGCATTAAATTTTTTAAATGAAAGCTAAGCCACTGCTAAGGGGGGGAAAGTTAGGACGATTCTAAGGACCCATGCTCTCTAGGAGCCCACAGAGATCTGCTTTATATTTAATAACAGTACTATAATGTATTATAAATTATGAGTGTATCTCTAAATTACAAGTAAAACAATTTATCAGAAATAAAAAATAAAAATACGGCTTATATCTGCCTCTCGTGTCTGTCACTGTCAAATTGCACCCCCCTCCTTTCACTGTATGGTTCAGTCCGTCAGTAGCGGGAAGAGCTTTGTTGAGTGCGATCGTCAGGTAAACTGTCAAAGCAGCCATGTCCTCGAGGTTAACATCAGCTGTGTCCCAAATCACATACTTATGTACTATTCTACGCCATTTAGTAGTATAAATAGTGTAAGTAGTGCGTTCACACTGAAAACTCTAACAATACTAAGTGCACTTTAATGACCCGGATGATGCACTCAGCATCATTTATGGCTCTCGGCTTATTTATGCAATTCATTGTAATATAATTTTGTGTCTAATGATTTTTGTCACTGTTGTATTGCACATTGTATGAGAAACTATTGCAGTACAGTTATTTAAAGAGCCCATATGGTGGGTTGAGAACGGTTAAATTTCACTTTTTGAAGTCCCAAACAACAGGATGGTATGTATGCAAGGTTAAAAAACACTTTCGATGTCTTATAATATCTATTTATTTTTACCTCATTTTCCCACCGACTCCCATATGAATCGTCTGAGCGAGTCTTTTTCCCCAAGCACCTCCTTTCCGTGACGCTACCACGTCACGTCACGCTACCACGTCACGTCTGTGTCAACAGCCCGATGCCAGAACATATTGAAAACAAATCACTGCTTTTGTACAACAGCGTATTGCTATATTCTTCATCATAACAACAAACATTCAGTAATAATTAACACTTCATGGACTATTGTAAGCCAACAAATAGTTACATTCGGCAGAAAGCTAAATGGCTACCGCTACATGCTGCACGCACGGAGCAAACACAATACAGGCAACTACATCCATATTTACCTTGTTATAGTCAACACGACTGGAAGAACATGCTGGTCCAAATAAACTGGGTGTTGATCCATCCTTTAACAACAACCGTGCAATAAATCCCGCGTCGTAAGCTGGTAGATTGGTGTAGCTCTCTTCAGAGAGATGACGTGAATACAGCACCGTGTTGGGGATGTAATTCTCAGGTATTTTACGAAATAAACCTCAACCACTCCAGGTAGGGAAAAGAGGTTTCCAGGTAGGGAAAATAGCACAGCTTTTCCCTCGCGCTTCAGAGCACAGCGTCTACGGGACATGATTTAACCGGAATGGCGATTAGTCCAGTAAAGTTAGCAGCAGTCGTGTTTTCCGGATCAATAACTCATGACCGAAACATTGTTCCTACACAAATAGCACCTCTTTTCAACCGTCGCAATGTATACAATCACCTACAACCTTATTTTCCTAAAAATGAGCTTTGCCTTTGCGCTGGATGCATGATATTAAACTCTGTGCAGGCGGCAGAGAGACCGGTCCTTAGGGACCGTCTACAAAGAGCAAAACGCGAAAACCAAAACTAAAAAAGCTGTCAATAACTTCTCTCTAAATCTTTATACTGCCATCGAACAGTATAAAGATTTACTTAGATATTACTCAGATCACACGTCACTGCTGTCCCGCTGGTTATGCTACAACACTTACTGCAATACAGTGCTTGTTGTCTTCCACTTTCCCTTCCTGTCTGTGGGCGGGGCCGGGCAGTTCAATTTCTCAGTTGCAATCCTGGGTCTGCGCGCGCAACTATTATGTTTCGCGTTGACGTAAAGCCGAAACGGCTAAAGACTCGTTCTAATAACGATTCATTTAAACAACAATGAGTCGACTCATTTATATATGAATCAATCGTTTTAAACACTTTGCACTTTCAGATTTAAGCCTTAGCTGGACATTTCACTTTACTTAGAGCTGTGTAACACACTGCATGGAAGGTCATTTTCAAAAATCCATAATATGGGCTCTTTAAATAGTGACACATTGGTGTTTTGTGTGTTTAGAAATGTAAAATTGTTCATCCTCATATTTTTCATCCTCATAAATGTTCATCCTCATACTTTTTCATGGGGCCCAAAATTGCTAGCGGCGCCCCTGGGCGGTGTATGAGACATACACCGAAAGCATTTCACCGAAATGAAAGCTTCGCGCTTACCAGCTGACCGCTAACCTCTGTATGAACAGCTTTCCGGCTGTTACCAGTTTGTCCCGTTAGCTCACCATGTACGTCGAAGGACTTGAGATGCAGAGAGGAGTTGACTACAATGACAGGGTTCGAGTCCGGTGAAGAGCGGTTCTAGAAAGTGGGTAAGACAAAAACCAAAGCCAAAAAAATTTTATAAAGTAAATAACAGGGTGAGAATGTGGTAAAAATCAGACAAGGGCTTTTCTTTTTCTGAGTTGCTTTTTAAATTTGTTGGTTGGGTTTAGGGAAGTGGCTGGGCAGGTCAATCTGTGCTTTTTAGAATACTATTGCTTGGGTTTAGGGAAGTGGCTGGGTGGGTCAGTCGATCGGTCAGTCAGTCAGTCAAACAGTTTGTCGACAGCGGCCCCTGGTGGATTTATGAGAGAACAGCAGGTGCGAAAGGGACTCTTGAGAGAAATTTGAGATCTCAAAAAGCATACATAGCGCCCTCTGGTGGATTCTGGAAAACAAAAACTGCAACAAAAAAAAACTTAGCTCCCAGGACATATTTGACGTCTCCAGAAATGTATATAGGGGTACGTTTTCAGAATGAGCCTGGGTTGGTTATTTCAACAATGTTTAAACTTTACAGTAATTTTACTTTTTAGATTACATTTTTAGATTAATATGTGCCTTAATAATATTAATAGGCCACGGTGGCCCAGTGGTTAGCACGTTCGCCTCACAGCAAGAAGGTCGCTGGTTCGATCCCCGGCTGGACCAGTTGGTATTTCTGTGTGGAGTTTGCATGTTCTCCCCGTGGTTGCGTGGGTTTTCTCCGGGTGCTCCGGTTTCCCCCACAGTCCAAAGACATGCGGTACAGGTGAATTGGGTATGCTAAATTGTCCGTAGTGTATGTGTGTGAATGAGAGTGTATGGATGTGTTTCCCAGAGATGGGTTGTGGCTGGAAGGGCATCCGCTGCGTAAAACAAAATGCTGGATAAGTTGGCGGTTCATTCCGCTGTGGCGACCCCGGATTAATAAAGGGATTAAGCCGAAAAGAAATTGAATGAATGAATTTGCATAGTTTATTAATCATTTATTTACACATTCTGAATAATCTTTTAAAATCAGCAACTTCTCTCAAATAACTGGTTTGTAAATGATGCAATACTTAATTTAGTAATGAAAAAATAATAATTAACAAAGCACTAAGCAGCAAAGTCATTAAGCACATTATAAATGTGCTTTTAAGTCAATAATAGAGCATTTGTAGCTGCAGTTATAAACTGCTCACTAACATCTGTGTAGAGTTAATGCTTTAGAAATAATGAATTTACGATTAGCTAATGCTTAATAAATGAAATAATAGTGTGTAGTTATTATAAAGTGTTGCCAAAAATCTAAACTAACTTAGTCATAGCATTTATATTCTGTTGCTCTCGGATAAATTGCTGTGCTTCCGGGATCCTCACTTGTAAGTAGCTTTGGATAAAAGCGTCTGCTAAAAGAATACATTTAAATGTGTGGCCAAACACAGTGCACTGGATCAACTGGCCAAGCATATATTGATAAAAAGGCGCACTCACCTGTAAGTAACACCATGAATAGAATATCACATACAAAAACACAGAGTGTTGATAAGAAAGTGTCTAATGGATGCGGAGAGAAAAGAGTGTGTCCTACAGGTGGTTTATCAAGGCCACTCACCTGTGTGTAAACGCCTCAATTATGTGTCATACTGTAAATGTAATGCCCCTTACCAAGATGATTTCTACCAAAATGTCTGAAGGTAATGTAAATAATGGTGTCAAATGATTAATAATGGTGACAGTTTATTATATCAGCTCAGGCTTGAGTCAAACTCAGTTTAGACTTGCAAGCATGACAATAAATCTGACAAGTGACTCTGAAAAGACATTAAAATTAGCTGAACTCTCAAAGTCTTTCATTGGACATGCCTTCAGGCACTATTATGCTAATAATTCAAATTGAAACTTGGATCTTGGCACTTGGTGTGCCAAGAATATATCCCCCATGCCATTACACCACCACTACCAGCCTGAACCGTTGATACAAGGCAGGATGGATCCATGCTTTCAAGTTGTTGACCCCAAATTCTGACCTTAACATCGGAACGTGGCAGCAGAAATCGAGACTCATCAGACCAGGCAACGTTTTTCCAATCTCCTATTGTCCAAATTTGGTGAGCCTGTGCGAATTGTAGCCTCAGTTTTCTGTTCTGCTGACAGGAGTGGCACCCGGTGTGGTCTTCTGCTGCTGTAGCCCATCTGCTTCAAGGTTGGAGGTGTTGTGTGTTCAGAGATGCTCTTCTTTATACCTCGGTTGTATAGTTACTGTTGCCTTTCTATCAACTGGAACCAATCTGGCCATCTTCCTCTGGCATCAACAAGGCATTTGCATTCACAGAACTGTCGCTCACTGTATTTTTTCACTTTTTCAGACCATTTTCTGTAAACCCTTAAAGATGGTTGTGCGTGAAAATCCCAGTAGATGAGCAGTTTCTGAAACTCAGACCAGCCCGTCTGGCACCAACATCACAACATAACACATTCAAAGTCACTTAAATCACCTTTCTTCCCCATTCTGATGCTCG
This sequence comes from Danio albolineatus, assembly GCA_903798035.1. Lineage (NCBI taxonomy): Eukaryota > Metazoa > Chordata > Actinopteri > Cypriniformes > Danionidae > Danio > Danio albolineatus. Next base: position 2,961,857 of record CAIGQQ010037913.1, on the reverse strand, counting down.
GTTTGAACTGCAGCAGATCCTCTCGACCATGTCTACATGCCTAAATGTATTGAGATTAGAAATTTGCGTTAACGAGCAGTTAAACAGGTGTACCTAATAAAGTGTCCGGTGAGTGTATATCAGTATGTAAATTTTTGTAATTCCAAAGGTTGAAAAAATATACTTGCCAGCCACTTTTTTCGCAATATTTTCAAATATATGTTGCTTATATTTTTTATATATATGGAATTCAAAAATGAAATTGTATATTATACATGTAATTTGCATATATTGCCATAAATCAGATTTACGTATGGGCTTATACATGATATACATGACTTTCGAGGGAAAGAGTGTCATGTATATCATGTATAGGCAGTGGTGGAATTCTGAAAAATCATACTCAAGTAAAAGTACGATTACTTGCCCAAAAATGTAGTGCAAAAAAGTAAAAGTATCTGTAGTAAATATTACTCAAAGTATGAGTAAAAATGAGAACTTTTAAAAGTACTCAAGAGTAGTGAATGGTGAGTATTACACTGTAGAAAAGTTGATGCGCTTACAGAATGTTACGTTTACACATCCCTGCACAAACAACATGTTGCGTATTTGGGGATCTTCCTATTTTCATTTGTTCATTCCAATCTTCCTTCAATTATTTGTTTGTTCTCTTCTTCCTTCATTCGTTTGTTCCCTCCTTCCTTCGTTCACTCATTTGTTTGTTCATATTTTTGTTCCTTCCTACATTAGGTCCTTTTGTTCATTCATTTATTTGTTCGTTCCTTCCTTCATTTGTTCTCTCATTCTTTCTTTCATATTTTTGTTCCTTCCTTCATTAGGTCCTTTGTTCATTCATTCGTTCGTCCGTTTGTTCCTTCTTGCCTTCCTTAGTTTGTTCAGTCCTTCCTTGAATCCTTTATTTATTTGGTTCTTCAATCCTTCCTTCCATTTCTTGTTTCGGCTTTCCTTTATTTATTTGGTTCTTCGTTCCTTCCTTCTATTCCTTGTTCGGTCCTTCCTTTTATTTGGCCCTTCCTTCCATTCTTCATTCGTTCCATTAGTGATAGTGATTAAGGCTGTTTGGTGATTTCAGTCATCATACAGTCGACATCCATCATTTTCAGTCACATGCAGTCTATAAACAGTCTCTGGATCATTGCGTGTGCAGATTTTGGACGTCGTCTTGGACATTTTTAATGTTCGCCAAAGGTTTTCTGCATTTATAAAGCGTCCATGTCTTGAGGTTGTTCAGTATGATGTGATTTACTTTCTATGTGTGATTTAATTGGACAGGAATCACAGGACTGAGCTTTCTACTTTAGACAATGACCATAGACAAGACAGAAATACAGTAGTGACTGCAGGTTGAAGGAAAGTAGTGGAGTAAAAGTACCGATACTGCACTAAACATGTACTCAAGGGGAAGTAAAAGTACACATTTATAAAACGACTCAGTAAATTACAATTCCTGAGAAAAACTACTCAATTACAGTAGTTTGAGTATTTGTAATTAGGTACTTTACACCACTGTGTATAGCATACCTGTCAACATTGGGATGTGAAAATAAGGGATCCCGCCCAACAGTCAGTAATAATTTTTTCTAGTATTATTTACAAAAGAAAATTTAATAGTATACGTAAGCAAACATTTTAGCTTATTAAAATGAGCTGTTATAAAGAAATAGGATCAAGTTATCAAATCTTATTCATCTTTTCCTCACTGTATAACTTACACATTATGTATGGGTTGCGTATAGGAAGGATCGGCTCTTTAATGTTTATTGACACCCGTCGGAGAACGACTGAAAATACGGGAGAAATACGGGAAAATACATTTACGGGATGATAGCGGGATAGAACTGTAAAATACGGGATAATCCCAGGAAAAGCGGGAGGGTTGACAGGTATGGTGTATAGGCCCATACTTATACATACCTATAACCTCCATCTTTCCATCCATCTTTCCATCCTTTCTTGCTTCACTCACGTATCTTTCCATCCCTCCTTCTATCCATTCATCCATATAGATTCGAGATAAAAAACAAAGCACCAGATTTCCTTTTTGGTACAGATTACCCAATCAAAACACATTGTCTTACATAATAGACCATCAACACACGATTTTTTTTTTTTTTTAAGTCAGAGTTTTGAGAAATGGATGCATTTTGCAAACTCGATTTAAATGCAAAGTAATGCCAATAATATGGATGTACTCGGTCTCACTGCATTAGCAACTAATGAGCTTTAGTTTTACGGATGAGAGAGATGTCTTCGGCTGAAAAACTGTATACGGGCACTGTATGTCCTGTTGGGGGATTGGATTAGCTCCAAACTGAAATGCTAATTTTCTTGCGTTGTGAATCCATAATTGATTTTCTCATTGGCCCCAAAGTGTATCAGCTCTATCTTACTCGTTCACCATAAACGGCTTATTTTATGCAACCTTTTAAGTCTACATATATTGACTGAAGTTAACAAGCCTCCTTTAACACTGCTAGATAATTGAATTATGTCCCGCACTTTCACAATGAGGGATCGCGGCGTCACCTGCTTCTTAAAACAAGGACGGATACATCACCAACAAAGACATCAGAGGTCAGAGATCGATGCGCAGAACCTCATTACATGAGGCCGAATTGCTGATTACATTTTTGACATTGACGTGCCTCCTCTGGTCACCGTGGGTTAGGAGATGCAATCGCCATGGTGACAACAATGTGCACTAGGCTAGCCAGCGAGGAATCCGCAGCTTTTGCTTGACTGTTTAATAATGAGAATTACAGCCATAGATCTCCATGACAGATGCACTGCACCATAAAGACTGCAGGAATAGAAGCTCTCTCCACTATATTTCTTACACGCAATGAAATATTCTCTAAAAAGCCAGGCGAGTGTTGTAAAACGGGGATGCTGGTGACAAAGGCAAGGACTTTGTAACTATGACTAACTGTGCTTCAGAGGCCTGCTGTAAATGTTGCTGAATCTGCAGGAATTACTTATCAAAATTGCCGGCCATTTGCAGAAATGCCTGGTCTGTGCTCTAGCATTATTGCTCCTATCATAGTTCATTCATTCATTTTCTTTTCGGCTTAGTCCCTTTATTAATCCGGGGTCGCCACAGCGGAATGAACCGCCAACTTATCCAGCATTTGTTTTACGCAGCGGATGCCCTTCCAGCCACAACCCATCTCTGGGAAACACATCCATACATTCTCATTCACACTCATACACTATGGACAATTTAGCTTACCCAATTCACCTGTACCGCATGTCTTTGGACTGTGGGGGAAACCGGAGCTCCTATCATAGTAATTCTGTTAATTACTTTTTAATGTTCAGTGTTCCTTGTCAATGTTCAATTCAACGTTCATCTTTGGTGGAATGATCTTCCCATTCCTACACTGCTGATTCATTAGTATCATTCAAACGAAAACTAAAAACCACACAACAACCTCAAAACATGCCATTCTGAGTGTGCCTCACACAGGTGAGTGGGTTTGACAAACCACCTGTAGAAAACACTTTAACTGGCACTTACACCACTTTTGCACGTTTACACTCTTTCTTACAATTAATTAATACATCTAAAAAAAAAAGAAAGAAAATGTTGTGCATATCTGAGTGTGCCTCACACAGGTGAGTGGGCTTCACAAACCACCCGTAAAAGCGTTCTCCCCCATATTTCTTAAATATTCTCAAAAAAGCCAGCTGGACGTTGTAAAACGGGGATGCTGGTGACAAAGGCAAGGACTTTGTAACTACGACTAACTGTTGTGCTTTAGAGGCCTGCAGTAAATGTTGCTGAATCTGCAGGAATTACTAATCAAATATGCCTGCCACTCGCAGAAATGCCTGGTCTGTGCTCTAGCATTATTGCTCCTATCATAGTAATTCTGTTACACTTTTTAATGTTTAGTGTTCCTCGTCAATGTTTAATTCAACGTTTATCTTTGGTGGAATGATCTTCCCATTCCTATATAGATTGCTGATTCACTATCATTCAAACGACAACTAAAAACCATACAACAACCTCAAAACATGCCATTCTGAGTGTGCCTCACACAGGTGAGTGGGTTTGACAACCCACCTGTAGAAAACACTTTAACTGCCACTTACACTACTTTTGCACGTTTACACTCTTTCTTACAATTAATTAATACATCTAAAAAAAAGAAAGAAAATGTTGTGCATATCTGAGTGTGCCTCACACAGGTGAGTGGGCTTCACAAACAACCCGTAAAAGCGTTCTCCCCCATATTTCTTAAATATTCTCAAAAAAGCCAGCTGGACGTTGTAAAACGAGGATGCTGGTGACAAAGGCAAGGACTTTGTAACTACGACTAACTGTTGTGCTTTAGAGGCCTGCTGTAAATGTTGCTGAATCTGCAGGAATTACTAATCAAAATTGCCTGTGCTCTAGCATTATTGCTCCTATCATAGTAATTCTGTTAATTACTTTTTAATGTTTAGTGTTCCTCGTCAATGTTCAATTCAACACTAATCACTGGAGGAATGATCTTTTCATTCCTACATGGACTGCTGATTCACTATCATTCAAACAACAATTAAAAACCATACAACGACCTCAAAACATGCCATTCTGAGTGTGCCTCACACAGGTGAGTGGGTTTGATAAACCACCTGTAGAAAACACTTTAACTGGCACTTACACTACTTTTGCATGTTCACACACTTTCTTACAATTAATTAATACCTCTTTAAAAAAAGAAAGAAAATGTTGTGCATATCTGAGTGTGCCTCACACAGGTTAGTGGGCTTCACAAACCACCCGTAGAAGCTTTCTCCCTCATATTTCTTACTTACAAAAAAATGTTTTCTAAAAAAGCCAGGCGGACGTTGTAAAACGGTGATGCTGTTGACAAAGGCAAGGATTTCTGTGACTAACTGTTGTGCTTTGTGCTGTGTTCACACCAGACGCGGCACACGCAAATAAATTGCAATATTGGCTAGTGAACTTTTTGAGTTTACTCATTTCATTCGTGCATGAAATTCACTTCACAATAGATGCGGAGTCGCATCATGGGCATGGTCGCATCAACTGAGCCGAACCCAGTTTGATGAGCCTTTGTCGACACTATGTCACAATCAAGCCCAAAAGGAGTAAGCTCCTGATTGCCCACTGAAGTTTTTCCAACTCCACTCCAGATTTTCCAACTCAAGAGATTTGCACTTTAAACACGTTAAACCCTTAGCTCGTGCCACTTCATTTGCCCGAATTGCATCATTCGCACACCTCGTTCTTCAAGGCGAAGATGACTGGAGTAGAAAGCTCTGATAATTTATAGTGTGTCAGGATTGGTCTGATTGGTACAATATGCAGAGCTGATGTGGTGCCAGTTCAATCATAAGCACGTTATCCTCTCGAAATCAGTTTATAAATAAACCCCACTTGTTTCTACCAGGGCTGCATCACGAAAAGTCGAAAAGCCGTATTTATTACAGAAATAAAAACACAGGCATGTAAGTGCCATTTCAATTTTAAACAATCAATGCCAATAACAAACAAAAATTATTTCCATGTTGGATTCTAAGTGAACTACAAAAAAATCCAAAATACAGGCATTGCAAATATGGAAATTGTAAAATTATAATAATAAAGTATTGAATACAAACAATTGTATTCATTGTAAAGTTGTTTTGCAAGTTGAGAACATTAATTATAAAGTAGAAACAATTTTGCTTAGTCCTCCTTAGCATTTTGGTAGTTGGCAGCATGTGAATTTCGGTGCTTAATTTCTGTGCCACTGGTGCTGTAACAAGGATGCAAGAAGCACCAAGGGGTACATCAAAGTCACGTACCAAAGACTATAGGCTAGACTTCTTACATGGACTTTGGTCACGCCATCTCTAAACATTAAATTCTAAACTGCTTTGAGCGACTGTCTGCGATGTTAGGCGTTTAATCTTGTTGTTAGGATATCCACACATACACAAACACTCTCTCTTACACACACACACACACACACACACAGACAACACGGGCAGTACAGCGAGCTCACCCGGTATAAGCGACTCCCTTCAGAATCATCAACGCGCACGGTCGCGTTCATCAAATTTGCTCTAGGCGAACGGTGATCACGCCGCCCTCAACCCGAAAGTGAAAAAGAAAGTGACCGGTTCGCGGGTAAACGTGCGGACCGGGAGGGAGGGAGTAGGTGTCGCGGATTAAGCTGGATTTATACTTTCGCTTGGCGCCGCATCGCGCGCCTCCGCTGAGTGCGCGCGCACCTCGAGGCTTTTATACTCGCCGAGGGAGGGGGTAGGTGTCGCGGATTAAAGCCCTTGTCGGCCGCCTAGGTCGGCTCTGTGGACGCGCCGGCCCTGAACACACGTCGGTCACAACAGGAAATAAGAAAAAACTGTCACTGCGTTAAATGCGTTAATTTTTTTAACGCGTTCAATATTTCAAATTAATCGGCGTGCGATAACGCGCTAATTTTGACAGCCCTAATATATATATATATTGCTATATGAATACAATTTCACTTGATTTGTTGAATAACTATTCAGCGAACTGGACAGACCTTTTATTCTGATTATATATGATATATGATATATAATATGATCATATGCGTTACTACAGAGACATGTTAATACTCGGCTGTCAATCAATTTGGTGGGCGGGGAAACCGCACTCCTGCATCAAGTTTCGGTCGGCCTCAAAAAGAGGAAGGAAATGGATGCTACTGTATTTAAATGTCAGGAAATGATATGTCTTTATATCACCCCCGTATGACCGTGGACACACTATACCTACACACACTTCTGTCCAAACAGCTTACAAAAGATGATTTCCACCACAGGTGCCCTTTAAACTCATGATTGCAGTCTTATTTTTTTATCTCAGTGTAACTTTTTCTCAGTATGTGAAATTATTTATCATATTTTCAACGATTTCTCCCAGTTATGACGATGTATATCATGTTGTGACCATCAGTCAATGACTTTATCATGTACACACAACTTAATTTGTTGTAATAGCGACTATATCTCTCACAAATGAGAATATTTTTAGTCTAATTGTGAATATTTTTTCCTCCCAGCTTTATGACTTCATTCTCATTTGTGTCGTTTCTCCAGGGCAGAAAGCCACTTCGATACTGTGGCTTAATATATGTGCTGTGGAGCTTGTTAAACTCACAGAGGAACATGTGCTCATTTGCGGCATATTTCATTCCGTTAGAGGGGGGAGAAAAAACACTGTTATAATTGAACAGGGTCTAAATTAATTCCCATAATGGAGATTTCGAATGGAACACAACTATTTACAAGAGCATTACATCAACAGCTCTACCCGCTGCTCTATTAGTTCTAAATAACATCTATTTATGTATCCTCAGATGTTTGCATGCTTTACCCAATCATAACTAATTAAATTATTCCAGCGCAGGGGTTTATGGGTACTCCTGCGTTATGGGATGCAGTTTACAGTTGTTTGTTTTGAGAAAAGCAACAACAGAGGCATGATCTGCATCGATTTTGAAGTCACAGTATTTTACTACACTAAAAAAAAAAGATTCATGGGATTTACTACATTTTTTAAAGATAATGTAAGTGGTTGGAAACAAGTTACATGCGCTGCATTTAAGTGAAGTTTATTTATAAACTAATTCTGAGAGGATCACGTGTTTATGATTGCTTGCAGCATGGTCCCGCATTATTCAGATTATGATGGACCAATCAGATGATTCCTAAGCCACTATAAATACCCTACGTTCTATATCACAGCCAGAGGTGGGTAGAGTATCCAAAATCTATACTCAAGTAAAAGTACAAGTACTTGCGGAAATTTTTACTCAAGTAAAAGTAAAAGTAACGAAACGAAAGTGGAAGACGCGTCTCTATAGCATCCTCTCGCGACACTACCTCTCCAATGCGGCGCCTCGCGATATTTGCAAACAAGTCATATAAATCATATTTATTATCATTTGACAGTAACGGAGGAACGCCGCCAAATGTAGCAGAGTAAGAGTAATGATTTTCCTCTAATAATTTACTTGAGTAAGAGTAAGAGTACACATTTTTAAATGTACTCAAAAAGTACACGTTACCCAACAATTTTACTCAAGTAAATGTAATGAAGTAAATGTAACTCGTTACTACCCACCTCTGATCACAGCCATCTTCGTTTTGAAGAATCCCCCTTCCACCCCTACTCCTCCTCCTTTCCTAGATGGGTGGCACGGTGGCCCAGTAGTTAGTACTGTTGCCTCACATCAAAAACGTCACTGGTTCTAGTCCTTACCAAGCCAGCCGAGGTTTCTGTGTGGAGTTTACATGTTTTCCCCTGTGCTCACGTGGGTTTCCCCGGGTTCCCTGGTTTCCTTTCACCATCCAAAAACATGAAACTCAAGTTAATCGACTAATCCAAATCAGCCCCATAGACATGCTCCTGGTAATTAGTTATCTCCTAAGAGCAATCACTATCCATTCATTAGCTACTACAGCAGGGGAGTTCTTGAGATCTACCTGAGCTCAAACTCCCCTCTCGCCTTGCAAACGAGAGGGAGCTCCGAGCTCGAGGATCTTATAAGCTCAGGGCTCTCTCAAGGGACAGCATGCCAAACAAACTTTATAATCAATCATCAGCTAAGTGTGAACTCTTTAAACAACCAAATTAAGGTGAACATTGCTATTTTTTTTTTTAATTCAGCCCATATAAATTGTTTGCCATATAAATTGAAATTTTTCTAAATACACTTGGAGATGGGTGTGGAGCGCAGAGGGAGGAATGGGAGTGGCCAGCAGTGCAGGGGAAGAAGAGAGGAGCAAACAACTGTTGTCAGTCAGCTCACAGAATAAGACACAAACCGTGAAGAGAGCCTTGAGTTTATAGTTTACAAAGTTAAAATGGAAAGAAATAAACAGTAATTTAATGTCCTGCTACATTTGTTATTCGTAATTTCATACACACATAACCACAATTAGTTATATCATTATATTGATAATCATGTTTATATAAAGGCCAGTTGGCATTTCTGTGTGGAGTTTGCATGTTCTCCCCGTGGTTGCGTGGGTTTCCTCCGGGTGCTCCGGTTTCCCCCACAGTCCAAAGACATGCGGTACAGGTGAATTGGGTAGGCTAAATTGTCCATAGTGTATGTGTGTGAATGAGAATGTATGAATGTGTTTCCCAGAGATGGGTTGTGGCTGAAAGGGCATCCGCTGCGTAAAACAAATGCTGGATAAGTTGGCGGTTCAATCCGCTGTGGCGACCCCGGATTAATAAAGGGACTAAGCCGAAAAGAAAATGAATGAATGAATGTTTATATAAACACTATAAATGAGGAGTGACTTCTCTCCTCCTCAATCCCCGGGTCTGAATGCAGACACAGTGGATAGCAGTGCAGCAGGTCTCTTGCCCTGTCTATTTCAACAATTAACTTTGCCGGTAATCTGGAGGATTTTAAACATGTACGAACACAGCAGCACGAATATAGGCGATGTGTCTGAATGGTAACAATCCATAGACTAACGAACTTAACAGATAAAACACAAAGTCTGCCATTCTCCAATTCTCGTACAGCTCTCCCGACAAAAATGCTTGCTGCAAACCAACAGCTTTGCTGTATCGGCCCTGACAGCATGACAGGAAAAAACCTGCAACAAACCCTGTGGATCATGGAAACAAACACATACGACCACGGATTATACACAGACGCGATCTCAGTCCTCACATGCTCACATTAATAATTAAGAAGCAGGGTCTTCTCATAGGATAAGAAAACTTTGCTATGAATAATGATGACAAAACGTCATCACTCCACTAGCAGATTCGCGCTGCGTCACCGATTTTGATCCGCCCCAAACATTATTTTAAACCCAAAAGATGAAATTAGCTGACAAAAGCTCTAAATGATCCAGTTTTCCTCACAATTAAAGCTGACAGGAGCGAACGCAGTCTTAACTGATGCTCAACACACAGAACTATGTCAACATTTTAAAAAAATACTCCAGGGTGTCTTGAACCTTTAAATTACAGACATTTTTTAATTTTTATTTTCTTTATATAATTATTTTTTCAGGGTTTTCACCTTTATCAGACAGGACAGTAAAGAGAATTGACAGGAAAGCATGGGGAAGCAGAGAGAGGGGAAGGATCAGCACAGGACCGCGAGGCGGAACCGAACCCGGGTCGCCGCGAGCACCGGAGTGCATGTGTTGACGCACCAACCACTACACCACCGGCGCCGACTAAATTAACAGACATTTACCATAAAATAACGAACGTTAAACTACCAAAATTTCCTTAAATTTAAATTTCCGGTAAATTTCTGTAATTTACCATCTGTTATGCTAAATGTCTGTAATTTAACGTCCGTTGTTTAACTTTTTTTTTCAGGCGCCCTAGCTGCCAGAAAAGAAGCGAAAAACAACAGAGAGAAAACGTCCTGTCTGACGATGTTCTGAGCAGAAACTGAATGTGTTTTTAGCAGCATTAATTCTTTTATTCATTAACTCATACGTCTTGATCAGCATTTACCTCGCTAATTACACACTCGGCTTGCTTTTTGTTCAATTACTGAACATACATTGTCTCTGTGATAATGGCGCTCATGTATTTTAATGCCCTCAAAAACAACACCACTAAGAAAAAAGTACGATTGTCAAGTTTTCTGTCGTTTTGAAGCATTGTGCTTCTCCTTAAGTGCTAAAGCCTACCACACTTTTTACAAAAAGCTCATTTTTAGCTGGAAGCAACACTTCTAAACAAGCTCATCCCGTGTTAATTGCCATCCACATAATAGCAGCTCTCCCATTGCTTTGCCACAGAGAGATATTTCAGTAAAGCCTTGCCAAAACAACAATAAAAACAACAATACACACAAATTAGAAGCGTATAATGATCAAAATTAGGCATTTGGCCCTTAGAGACCGTCATTTCTTCAAAACGGATGCAGTATGATTAGAAGCACGTACTGGACGTGAGCATTTAAATTGTCTCCGCTGATGTGCCAGGATGAACTGACATGTTACAGCTAAAAATATCTTCTTTTGACCTCACAGTTCTCTAAAGTGCTCTCGAGTCATGGATTTGGACTCCTTCACTAATAAGGGTCTATGATGTCATTGGTGCAAGGTTATCTTTTCCCTCTCTTTTCACACTCTCTGGCCCTCTGAATAAGTGTGGCTTAACGTTTATACATATTTATGGATTTATTATTCATATTTTGACTCTTAGATGTAAGTTTCTGTGATCATTTTGGCTGTTAATGCAAACAATGTTAATTTTGGCAAGTAGTTTTATGTAATATCACACTTACTGTATAGCAGTGTGATATGGCTGTATATTGGCACTGATGGGAGGCGTGTGTATGGAGTCAATCTAGTAGCCATGTGTGGCCACTTTGTCGGCTTAGTCCCTTTATTAATCTGGGGTCGCCACAGCGGAATGAACCATCAACTTATCCAGCATTTGTTTTACGCAGCGGATGCCCTTCCTGCTGCAACCTGTCACTGGGAAACATCCATACACACTCATTCACACACATACACCACGGACAATTTTAGCTTACCCTATTCACCAATACCACATGTCTTTGGACTTGTGGGGGAAACCGGAGCACCCGGAGGAAACCCACGTGACCACGGGGAGAACATGCAAGCTCCTCACAGAAATGACAATTGTGCTAGCCTTTGCGCCACCATGACGCCTGACAGCATTATCATGGATATAAAAAAGAAAATCAAATATGAGCGTCTCAAAAATCCTTTTGTATGAGGAACTACTTTCTTCTAGCATTCATTCACATCTGAAGCTGACCGTCACTTTAGATTCACCAACGTCACTTTAGAGCTAGTGTTTAAATGATTCTCTTGCATAATGTCTAAAGCAGGGATGCCCAAACGTTTTCTTATGCAGGGCCAAGAACGAAACTTGGTTAAGGCTAGTGGGCCAAAGGTAAATATAGTTGCCATGTGGGTAATTTCCTAGTTTATTTAATAATGTTAAAAACGACTAGAAAATGTTGCTTTATTTTAGCTAATTCAGTATTTTTTATATTTTATAATAAACTTATTACAGTAAAAATAATTTCTAACAGAATTACACTAGTTTTTGTCCTGATTTGCTTGCTGATGTCTTCTGCATAGTCCTCTATCCGTGACAGTATTTACATTTTAAAATAATCAGAGTCGTTTACAACATTTAATTGAAACATTTAAGTTCAGTTTGCTTTTATTTGTTCAGGTGGCTCAGCAATAAAACGAAAAAAAGGTTACATCAAATTAGAAATGACGTTCGTCGCAACCCTCTCCATCATACTCACTTCTCCTCTCAGATGAGATGGTGTGCCAAACTAAAGGTTACAATGGGCCAACTCTGGCCCACAGGCCCTACTTTGGGTATCTCTGGTCTAAAGTGATGACAAAACGAGTAATTTTGCTCACATTTTAAGATTATAGAGCTGAACAGCATGAAATGCCATCAGTCTACAGAGATTTCCCAGTATTTCTCTGTTGCAATCAGGATATCACAATAATTAACTACAAAAAAAAAGCCAAAGCAAAGCAAACACTACCAGATTACTATGGTATAAATGCAGCACTACAACATACAAAAGAGGGAGATCAACTTAAAATGTCATATAACTGTTCTGTAATGATTTGTTCAGCTGTAAATTGAAACTTATGCTGAGAAAACGGTTGCTGCGTCCCAATTCGCATACTTGTACTACGCCATAAAAGTATGTACTTTATTTGTGAAGGAAAACTATATACTTTTAAGTGTGTAACAGAAGAGTATGTAAGCTTTGGGACACACTACTTCCTCATTAACAGATCATTGTGTTGCTTAGTTAATTCATCATCTATCAATCACCCACATTTCTGTCGTATTTAAGTTCCTGCCTTATTGGAAAAGCAGCAGCAGCAGGATAATCTCCCATTCACGAGTCTTTCACGCAGAGAAATCTCCTCAGGTGTTTGGATTATTCTGCATTCAGACGTTAATGTCCAAACAGTTCAGTATTGTTGTTGCGGATGAAATATAACACAGAGAACACCATTTAAATATTCTCCAGTGGGCTAGATATTAACTAACAGTCATACAAACATCTATACCGAAGCCTCTCTACTTGACAGTTGGTCTTGTGCGTCCATCATGTTTGTAGTTTTTCTTACACTTTTCATCCGGTTTTGTAGTTCTAATCGAATTCACGTCTAATGCGCAATGCATTGTGGGCAATATCAGCGGTTAGAGTATGGACGCTTCTACACATAAAAGTTTGACCGGAAGTAATAAACCCTCCAGGAATTTTTGGCATACTGTTTTCAACATACTACGATTTGGGACATACTTATTCTATTTTCACATACTATTTAGGATGGATAGTATGTGAATTGGGACGCAGCAACCGAGTTTTTCTCCCTTTAACGACTTATTATGCCGTCTCTGTCGCCATCTTGTGGCGGAAGGTCAACCCTCTTTGCTCTGCTCAATATGACAGGCTGATGGCCGCTTCATTCATTCATTCATTTATTTTCTTTTCGGCTTAGTCCCTTTATTAATCTGGGGTTGCCACTGTGGAATGAACCGCCAACTTATCCCGCATTTGTTTTACACAGCGGATGCCCTTCCACCTGCAACCCATCTCTGGGAAACATCCATACACACACACTCATACACTACAGACAATTTAGCCTACCCAATTCACCTATACCACGTCTTTGGACTTGTGGGGAAAACCCACACGAACACGAGGAGAACATGCAAACTCCACACAGAAATGCCAACTGACCCAGCCGAGGCTCGAACCAGCGACCTTCTTGCTGTGAGGCGAACGTGCTACTCACTACGCCACCGTGGCGCCTTAAATCAGAAATTATAAATATTTAAAATAGACACTATGTTTATAACTAAACTGCATAGATGCAATCTAAGCAACCACATCGTCACCTAAAAAAGCCTCAATAGTACATTATGTTGTCCAACAGCTGCAATATTTGTCAAACTGTAGTGAGTATATCGATCTGCTGTCACACATGTGGGCGGAGTAATACATTTTTGCAGAATATTGCACAGTTATCAGCCAATCAGATCAGAGAACCAGACAGAACTGTTGTAGATCCTACTAGGCCACCGTAATCTTCAGCCCAAATGCTTACCTGTGTGAAACATTTCGGCTCACGAGGTATAACATGAGTCTCAGGGGACATTTGTAGTAAGCTCAGTGCACAATGAAGCTTAAACTGCACCTCCCACAGCTCCATGCTTAATTTAGGAGGACATTGAAAAATAGGTCGCCTAGGATGATCTGCAGAAGCAAAGCCAGTGTTTCTCAGCATGGCTATAAAAACATCATCAAGTGGCGAAAAAACGGCATTAGCAGATAGATAATGGCAACAATCATATTAGCCGTTTACCCGCGAGGCACAGAGATTTCACATCAAGTGTTGAACAGCAGGAAACACATTAACAAACTGTCAATTTTAAGATTATTTTTTATTACTCGACTCGAAGAATCTCTCTAGTTATGCAGGAAGATATTGAGAAGAAAATAAGCGTAATTCAGATACTGATGACTAGGAATATAATGCTGGATGCATAAACAGGCTGTTAGAAGTTCAACTAAACTCTTAAATGTTCCATGAAATTGGTGGATCATACGTTTGTTTGTTTTTTGCTCGGTGATTATTGTCAAGTGTACATCATATTTATTTGCCAACTCTATTAACTGCTCTTTTGTTAGCTTGTGTTTTCATTTGGTGATTTTAAAAGCATCTCTAATTCTGAGAACATTCATTTTCTTTTCGGCTTAGTCTCTTTATTAATCTGGGGTCGCCACAGCGGAATGAACCGCCAACTTATCCAGCATATGTTTTTACGCAGCGGATGCCCTTCCAGCTGCAACCCATTTCTGGGAAACATCCATACACACTCATTCACACGCATACACTACAGACAATTTTAGCTTACCCAATTCACCTATACCACATGTCTTAGGACTTGTGGGGGAAACCGGAGCACCCGGAGGAAACCCACGCGACCACAGGGAGAACATGCAAACATGCAAAAAATGTTTTCCTTTTTTCCCTATCAAACAAACTTCTAGAAACTTCAAACACAAGCTGATAATCCCCCTATGCTTTTGTTATTTTTCCCTATTCTAACAACCTGTTCTTCATGCTTTAAACCAGAGTCAAGTATCTTTAAGCACTCAAATACCGGCAGAATCTACGTACAAACCAGTTGACCGACAAAAGCGGCAGTGCTCCAAACTAAAACAACAAAAACCAACGCAAATCATTGCTATTCCTAACATGGGAATATCAGCCTTGTTTTAGAAATATCAAAAGTTTGTGATCAAATATACTATCACCTCAAACTACTGTACACTCCCAATTATCATCAAGCTAAATAGTCACATTCGTGATAGCATAAGTATCAAAAATGAATCTAACTCTACTAATAAATCTAAACTGAACAACTATAATTATATTTAATATTAGTATGTTTTGGGCGCCACGGTGGCCTAGTGGTTAGCACGTGGTTAGTGGTTAGCCTCACAGCAAGAAGGTCGCTGGTTCGATCCCCGGCTGGGTCAGTTGGCATTTCTGTGTGGAGTTTGCATGTTCTCCCCGTGGTTGCGTGGGTTTCCTCCGGGTGCTCCGGTTTCCCCCACAGTCCAAAAACATGTGGTACAGGTGAATTGGGTAAGCTAAATTGTCCGTAGTGTATGTGTGTGAATGAGAATGTATGGATGTGTTTCCCAGAGATGGGTTGCAGCTGGAAGGGCATCCGCTGCGTAAAACAAATGCTGGATAAGTTGGCGGTTCATTCTGCTGTGGCGACCCCGGATTAATAAAGGGACTAAGCCGACAAGAAAATGAATGAATTAGTATGTTTTGTTTGTTAAAGCCAATTATTATAAAATGCGACCAAAAAAACAACTTGCCAATCATAACAGTGGAAATTAAGCTATGAATTTAAATAATGCTTTAATTTGTGCTGTTTGAAACGTAAGCCTTCATTTAGATTGGATGGGTCAAAATGTCGTTCATGGTAAATGAGAATCCATTTCCATTATTGAATCCTGCAGCCTTTCATCAATTCAATCAACTTGGGTTTCTTTGCTTAGAACGGGCAGAATAGGGTTTTAAAGACAGCTTTCAGTATCGATTTTAGCGATCGCATTTCCTTTGGGCCTTTCAGACTGATGCAGGGACAAATTGTACTTGAAAAAGCCTTTGGGCAACTGAAGAGCCCGAATCACCAACAATTACAGGTTTTTATACCAATCTGTCCAAGGACTCATCCAATGAGAGAACATAGCTGAAAAGCTGCTGAGAAAATAACAAAGGAGCGACAGACTTTTAGAAAAGGTGACCGAAGTTTAAAAGTCAAACGTCTCTAGAGTCAGGGATTTCATAGGAGGTGTGTAGATAGTCACACACTCAAGCACATATTGGATTTTCTTTAAAAATATCAGTAAAAATCTTATTTTTGAGTCAAGTCATACTCGTTAAGGAAAAATGTGACTGTGGTGACATCTTAAAAAATAGGTTGTAGAAGTTTATTTATTTAATATTTTTTTACATTAGCTGTACATATTGCAGTGTGAATGACACAGAATGTGTGATGCATTTGCATTGACAATCAGAATTTGTCTCAAATGCGTCAACTGTGAAAACTCAAATGACTAATCTCCAGCGGAAAGTTCACATGAGGAAAAACAACTATAGGAGTAAAAGCATCCTAGGAGTAAACTAAAATGAGTGACATGGTGATCTACATTTAGTGTGATATATATATATATATAAAAAACAACAACATAAAAATGTAGCCACTACTAATACCATAACTATTACTATTAGTGGTAGTAATTGGCCTAATACTAATTACAACAACCACTTAAAGCAGCATTGAGTATAAAAACAAATAAAGAAAACATCACAAGCATATCAATTTGTGTAATGTTATAGGCCTCTCATTTTTAAAATTTGTTATAATTCAGCAACATTGGAGGGTTTTCAAGCACAAACCGACTTTTTAAGGTCATCCCACTGCATCTCAATTAGATTCAGATCAGGACTTTGACTAGGCCACTCCAAAGTCCTCTTTTTTTCTTTTTCTTCAGCCATTCAAAAGTGGTGTTTACTTGTGTAATCTTTAACTAATATTTAAATTAGTTTGATGATCTGAAACATTAAAGTGTGATACTTTAAGTGTAAAATAAGACATCGGTAAGGGGCAAACACTATTTCACACCACTGTATATTTAATGTTGCTCAACATACTTGAGTATAAGGGCATTTTTTTAAAAGATGATAATGCATTTTTTCCAAGTTCTTATTAAAGTCTTACTAAAGTTTTGTCTTGGACCCCAGTTGTAAGAGCAGCAAATAATGACTTCTAGTTGATGATTTGGAAAAGTAGCAGAAGGTAGATCTATCTGATGTATCATCTGTTGAGCTGCATCCCAATCATCACAAATACTGCAGAAGACCTACTGGAACCCGCATGGACCAAAGATTCTTACAGAAATCAGTCAAGTTTGGTGAAGGAAAAAAATCATGGTTTGGCGTTACATTCAGTATGGGGGCGTGCGAGAGATCTGCAGAGTGTCTGCAACATCAACAGCCTGAGGTATCAAGACATTTGTGCTGCCCATTACATTACAAACCACAGGAGAGGGTGAATTCTTCAGCAGGATAGCGCTCCTGATCATACTTCAGCCTCCACATCAAAGCTCCTGAAAGCAAAGAAGGTCAAGGTGCTCCAGGACAGGCCAGCCCAGTCACCAGACATGAACATTATTGAGCATGTCTGGGGTAAGAGGAAGGAGGAGGCGTTGAAGATAAATCCAAAGGATCTTGATGAACTCTGGGAGTCCTGCAAGATGCTTTCTTTGCCATTCCAGATGACTTTATTCATAAGTTATTTGAGTCATTGCAGAGATGTGTGGATGCAGTCCTCCAAGCTCATGGGAGTCATACAAAATATTCATTCTTTCTCCACTGCATCATGACTTTATATTCTATACTGGATATTATTTCTGTTCAGTGACGAGACTTTTGTCTAAGCAGAGTCAGACCTTACTGTCCTAACTAAGCAATTAAAAAATCAAGGCATGATCATATTTTATTTTGGTGAAATAACCGTAATCTAGAGGCTTTTGCCTTTCATATAAGCCACTTCTGATACAAATGATCAACTAGAAGTTGAGTTATCATTTGTTGTTCCTAAAACTTGGATAGGCGACAAGACCTTTGTCAGGTAGTGTATAGTAAGGCATGTTCTCACTAATTCACACGAGGCTTCACAAGGTGATCGTCATAGCAGCGTCAGCCAATTAAATTAGTCAACAATCGGCTACTGTCTGAGCTGGTGTATTTGCATACAGCGATCTGATTGGCTGACGCTTCCCTCTGCGCTTTAAAAGTTGAGAAAGTCCCAACTTCTGCAGCGAGCAACGCCACTGAAGCAGCCCCGACGGATCCACAATGCAGTTTGGCAACGCCTGACGTCACCCATTCAAAGTGAATGGGAAGCGTTGACGCTGACGCCCGTTTGTAATTGGGGCGTAATTTGTTTTCGCTTAAAATATTTTATGAGCAATGCATATTTTCTATTAGTTGTGGCTTTCTCCCATTTTCTGTTGGCTTTTTAAGAGTCCACAAGCATGGCTCTGTAAAGCATCTCCATGTCTTCACTGATTGCCTGCTTTCACTTCATATTTCAGTAGTTGTGTAAGTGATGCTGAAGACGCCACTCCAGTGCTTAGTGCATCTATTGGATGATGTGATGTAATGGCAGCGAAAGGCAGCGTGACTCATTGTGACAGGACACCGCTTCCACACAGATGGTCAATACATGCATCAAACTCAATGTTAAAATCAGATCAGCAGGCTTTCGAGACCTGACAGTGCCTGTTATTATGATGAACATTTGAATCGACTTACATG
>CAIGQQ010037913.1:2825595-2873318 GCA_903798035.1 Danio albolineatus | reverse complement strand
AAACAAAACAAAACAAAACAAAACAAAACAAAACAAAACAAAACAAAACAAAACAAAACAAAACAAAAATACAAAGTTTGCATATTAGGACTGTTGGGCCCCATAGCTGGAATTGCTTAGGACCAAACACCAAATCCGCCCTTTGCATCATACTGCCCTGAAGCCTTTATTTTACCTAGAAACTGCAGTCAAAAGTAAGTTTTTACAGTTTGACAATGATGTAATCTAAAGCTCGTACTTTCAGCGAGCCCATGTTTTTATTATCGGGAAACCTGTCCCAGAACAATAAAAACCACAACAATGCTAATAACGCACGTCAATATCTGATGTCAAAATAAACGTCCACCTTCCAGGCATCGAGCCTAATACATCCAAATAATTCCTCGTCATCACTTCTCCGAAACCCCCGGCGAGCGGTGATCAATACAAAGTCAAGAAGTCAATGTGACATACTCTAATCTTACCCGAAGGACTGTAGGCAAGGGGCCAGGACAAAACACGCCAAGAGAAATCATAATTTTCTAATACATAATGCAAGATGTGTCTGTCAATGCACTGCGGTTTCAGAGCAGGGCTTTCTCCTGGAAGATCTGCAAAGCTCTGTTTATGTGCCTTCTAGCATTTTCTTTTTTCAAAACCTTGTCTGGCTTCTAGGGAAGACACACACACATACATACACACATACATACATACCTTTTCTCACTCAGAGCTGAACACCTCCAGGTTTTTGAAAGACTGGCAGACACACACACACACACACACACTAAAGCATGTACAGGAACAATGCTGCAACTCCCTTTAGCGTTTTGAAATGCATAATAAATCGACAACTAACCAACCTCGAAACAAACTGCTTGCTTGGCAAAAACATCAGAATAATTTGCAGTTTTGCAAGTGACGTGCGTTTACAGAAGTCGATAAATCTCCAACGCGGAGCCAAAGTGACTTCAATGAAGATGGATGAAACGTATGAAGGCTCATATTTGAGAGTATATGGAGGCAGAACAATGGAGATCGGTTTCGAAAGGAAGACCATTAGATGAGGCTTTTAATGCTGCGGCACCTCATAAACCTCAGGAATAATGGTGTCCGCTTCCTAGAGAGCTGCGAACGTGTTTGAGACGTTGGGAATTAGCCAGATGATTGAGCATTCTCTGGCTACATGACATAAATGATGTAAACAATCACAATCTGTATACTGCAGCAACCAATAAAGTAGCACTCTGATTCGGAGAGTATGTGTATATATACTTTAATGGAGACCTATTATGCCACGTTTTACAAGATTTAAATAAGTTTCTGATGTCCCTAGGGTGTGTATGTGATGTTTCAGCTTAAAATAGTCCAAAATATAATTGTTTATACTCTTTGGAACTGCCCCTTTTGCCATAATTGTGTTATTTGGTGACTGTCACTTTAAATTCAAATGAGATTGTGCCCTTTTTTAAAAGAGGGCGGAGCTATGAATTAGGGCTGTAACGATACACCAAACCCACGATTCGGTTCGTATCACGATTTTTGACCCACGATTCGATTCGTATCTTGATTTTTTTTCGTGAGGGGTGGGAATTTTTTTTTTTTAAACAATATTTTTTATCAATTCATTTGAAAAATCTTTATAAACTGAACACCAAAGAACAAGATTAACCATGCAAATTATTAACTATATAAATAGCCAAATATAAAATAAATAAATAGACAAAGCTATAACACTTCTGTTTTTTTTGTAACAAAATACTGTTGAAAAACAAACAGAACTAAACTCCATTGTGGAGATGATTCGAGCATGTTGAAAATTCTTTTTCAATCAAGTTCTCTTACATTTAAGAGATGTAAACTTTGCCTGACAAATGTGGAGGAAACACAACTAATTTATACAAAGCGCACAAGAATGAGGCTGCCAAAATGGGCAATGCAGTAAAAAAAAAAATTGACCGCAGAAGTCAGACGAACAGGTGCAGCCATCAATTAGTGATGCACAAAATATAGGAGGGACAATGTGAGGTGGAACAAATGCACTGATGCAGTAACCAAGAATCTCTGCGAAAAAAATAGTGTCTTTCAATACTTTTTTTTTCTTTCGGAGACCTCGTAACCACACCCGACAGCTATAATGAATTGTCCGGACATATTTCTCCAAAACAGCTATTCTACGAGCCTACAAACGTATCCGTGGTGAGCTGCAACAGCCCAATTCCACCACAGTCGAGTATTTATCACTTACAACAGATGTGATCGAGTACAAAAATGACACTTTACATGTCGCTAACTTTCCATTTCATTGACACGGAATGGACACTGGCGTCAAAATGCCTCCAAACTGAACCTAGCTGTGCCCAACACAATTGAGAAGATGGAGAAAGCCCGCACGGACCGTGCCCTTTCTGCTGTGAACTATTACATTCTTATTTTCCCCGGAGCGGAACACATTTTCACCGCACAGTTGGACAGGCACAAACAAAAATATAATTCATACATTTTTCTTGGAAAAAAATATCTTCTTGAAACGAATTTCGTTAGGTATAATTTTTATCTTAATTGTGATGTAGTTTTGGTTGGTCAGTTAACTACTAGATTAAAAAGAATAACGAATAACCTTTGCGGTGATGCGCTTCAAAACAAGCGCGCTATATGCTTCAGCGCCAAAACACAAGTTGCCTTGAGATTGTGTTGGTTTGGTAAATAAAATAGCCTAAATAAAATTAAAGTTAAATATTCATAGTTTCTGAGAACCCCATATTAAAGTCGTGACATCTGGTGAACGCCCGTATCCCTCTCTGTGCAGCCAGATTAACAGTGTGAGCAAAGCATCTTATATGCGGTGAAAACAACCGGCCGCTTCGACAGCATTGGCAATGTTTCGTTGTCTGTTGTCACGGGAACTTTTGATATGCTGATCTTCCAATCTATCACAGCCTCTTTACGTATTCTGTGTGTACTTTACGTATCATCTGTATGTTGGTTGTGTTGCCTGTCACTAAAGCACTTACGGCATATTGTGTGGGTCTTGTCGATCCCGCAATTGCCATCCTTTATCTCCACTGGGTAGCTGAAATGTTGCCATACTGCTGCTGATTTATATGAAAAGGGAGGGTCCGCAATCTCTGGGTTAGTTGCCATGTTTCCTCACGTTCTTCTTCAACTAGCTCAACTTTTGCAGGAAGGCGTTACATGATTGAAAAGTTAGTCACGGGTGTGTCGCGATTCTTCCTTATCACATCGCGACACAGGATCATGGATCTTAGTGTCGCGATTTCGGTTTCATATTGCGTATCGTTACAGCCCTACTATGAATGCATATGAGCAGTGAGGGCAAAAGCTTAACTGGCACACTAGGCAAACGACAGTCGTCCAGCCCAAAGTGATAAGCCGGGACTGGAGGGGTTTCCATGCCGCCCCTAGCAAGATGCCACCCTAGGCGATCACCCACATTGGCCATGCCTAAATTCGCCACTGCCTATGAGTCAGCATAGTGGCTGATTTAAAAACAAGACTAACGTCCTATGCTAATGAGGCAGAGATAGATACTAATGGGTGTGGCTTTCCCCTCTGATGACACATACAAAGGTAGAATGTCAATCAAAGTGTTTCTGCAGACTGTTTTCATTAAATGTGATTAAAACAAATATAATACATGAGAAGCTGGTTATATTCACAGACTATCATCACACAACTGTGTTTAAACCCCTTATAAAAGTGATTTTTGCATAATAGGTCCCCTTTAATGTATAACTAAAGAGAAGTTAACATTTCAAACGCTGACCTTTATGTCACTTGGGAGATTATAGTTTGAACTCCAATGTAGCGTGCAAAGTAGCAACAAAAAGGCTTTTAAAGTAATCTGGAGCTTTACAATAAGTACAGCCCAATGGCCCAAAGCCAGTGTGAAAGACGCTTGGCACAGTCGATGGATTTGTTACTGGTCCAAACGCATACAAAATTAAGTTAATACAGTTTATCTACCTTGACAAACAATTGCATATGCCTGAAATGATTCACAAAATGAAAAATAAACTTAGAAAAAAATTGTATGTGCATTATGATGTCTGGAGAATGCATTATGTCCTAAAGTGACAGTATTCTAACTTACCAGTTGGTGTCTGTTTAAATAAAAAGAGAAATCACTCATTGTTCTTGACTAAATACATTTTGTAGCTTTTGTAACAAGGAACATTCTGTATTTAATTTAGACAGCGAGGATTATAAGCTTGTAAGTAAAAAAAGTAAGAAAATAAGTAAGTAAATAAATAAATATATGCATGCATAAATGTATAAATGCATAAATAAATGCATAAATAAATAAATAAATAAATGCATACATAAATAGATAAATACATGCATAAATAAATAAATAGACAAATACATGCATAAATAAATAAATACATGTATGCATGCATAAATAAATGAATAAAACTAATGCATAAATAAATGCATGCATAAATGAATAAATAAATTAATAAATTAATAAATTAATTAATAAATGCATAAATAAATGCATGCATAAATAAATAAATAAATAAATAAATAAATACATGCATGTATAAATAAATAAAATAAATGCATAAATAAATGCATGCATAAATAAGATAAATACATGCATGCATAAATAAGTACATACATGCATAAATACATGGTTAAAAAATAATTTAATAAAAATGCATAAATAAATGCATGCATAAATAAATAAAATACATGCATGCATGCAATCATAAATAAATAAATAAATAAATACATGCATAAATAAATAAAATTAATGCATAAATAAATGCATGCATAAATAAATACATGAATACATGCAAGTATAAATAAATAAAATTAATGCATAAATAAACGCATGCATAAAAATAAGATAAATACATGCATGCATAAATAAATAAATACATACATGTATAAATAAATACATGGTTAAAAATAATTAAATAAAAACTTATAAATAAACGCATTCATAAATAAGTAAAAATACATGCATGCATGCATGCATAAATAAATAAAAAATGCATGCATTAATAAATAGATAGATAGATAGATAGATAGATAGATAGATAGATAGATAGATAGATAGATAGATAGATAGATAGATAGATAGATAGATAGATAGATAGATAGATAGATAGATAGATAGATAAATCGTTAGCTTTCAGCCCTGCCATTGGAAATTATTAGAAAATTGTTTTATTATAAATGACTATTTTAATGAGACTCCTTCAATTACATTGGAGTTGTGCAAAGAACAAAAGAATCCTTTATTTGTTCATCAAACGTCCCTTTAAATATCACTAGTGTGAAAAGGAACAAAAGCTGCTGTCATCATAAGTGTTTACTTTACCTAGAAGCTGCAATAAAACGTACTGAATGTTGAAATACATGTTTACAGTGTCACAGAATTGTTGCATCCTGCATAAAGTGTGTTTGAACATAACACTGACATTAAAGAAAAGAGCAAAAGACAACATTATGAATATATAATACTGATAGAACTGCCAAATGTAAACTAAAGTGACTCCCATCACAATCACTGCCTATAACGGTACAGCAGAACCACAGTTTCACATGTCTGTCTGAAGCCACAGTTCAGTGTGAGCTCACTGTTCACGACACTCATTATAATCAGAGGAGCTGTTGCTTCGCTCACTTGCTGTGTAGCCGAGGTGTTAAAATACAGACGCCGCATACAAAATCAATGCAGACATGCACGCATGGAAAAGAAGCAAAATCTCAATGGCTTCAGACAACCAGAGGCAATGGAAAAATACAACACAGGCTCATTGGATATTTGTGCACTGTTGTGAAACCACAAAAATATACTTCAACATATGTTTGACTGCAGTTCCTCTAAGGTAAACTGGACTTGACAGCATGACGCTAATAATTTTTGTTCTTTTTCACACTAATGATGTTTACAGAGAACTATTATTGATGAATAAAGGATTGTTTTAATGCAGTTATTTGCACGGGACCAAATAAACATCACAAAACAATGATGTCTACAGTTGCGTCTGAAACCACATACTTCCTTTCTATATAGTATGTGAAAAACAACATGTGAGCTGAGTAGTAGTATTTGAACAGTAGGCGAGAAGTATATGGATCACCTACTACTTCAGGTGAGATTCTGTAGTGTGCATCCATTGGCCAATACATTCATTCATTCATTTTCTTTTCGGCTTAGTCCCTTTATTAATCCGGGGTCGCCACAGCGGAATGAACCACCAACTTATCCAGCATTTGTTTTACGCAGCGGATGCCCTTCCATCTCTGGGAAACACATCCATACATTCTCATTCACACTCATACACTATGGACAATTTAGCCTACCCAATTCACCTGTACCGCATGTCTTTGGACTGTGGGGGATACCGGAGCACCCGGAGGAAACCCACGCGACCACGGGGAGAACATGCAAACTCCACACAGAAATGCCAACTGGCCCAGCCGGGGATCGAACCAGCGACCTTCTTCCTGTGAGGCGAACGTGCTACTCACTACGCCACCGTGGCGCCTTGGCCAATACACTGTCCCATAATTCATGAATGGGAGTGAAGTGATGCAACTGACGCAGGTAGATAATGACAAATGCCGGATATAGTACATTCGAATTCCATTCATACTAC
Source organism: Danio albolineatus (assembly GCA_903798035.1). Taxonomy (NCBI): domain Eukaryota; kingdom Metazoa; phylum Chordata; class Actinopteri; order Cypriniformes; family Danionidae; genus Danio; species Danio albolineatus. Next base: position 2,866,707 of record CAIGQQ010037913.1, on the reverse strand, counting down.
TCGCATTCATGGTACATAGAACCTACTTTTCTGATGGTTGTGTAGTAAATACAAATGCAAATTCAAACGTAGTACCTACTCAAGTAGTAGGCGATTTCGAACGCAGCCGATGTTTTGCAATTGAATACATTTGCCTCACTTTTCTCTCACCTTTATAGGCAGCTTTTCCCATTGCAGATTCGCAAAATTGTAGACAGCGCCCTCTGGTGGATTTGTCATCTGAAATATGCGATGAAATGTAACCACATGGAAACCACAAAAAATAAACTTCGACATAGGTTTGACCGCAGTTTCTAGGTAAAATGAACACTGCAAGACAGCATGAAGCTAATAACTTTTGTTCCTTTTCACACTAATGATATTTACAGGGACATTATTATTGACAAATATTTGGATGTAATGGATTACTTTCATGCAGTTTTTTGCACGGGACCAAAAACACCACTCCATGTCTATGGCTGCGTCCAAAATTGCATACTTTACTATATAGTATGTGAAAAACAGTAAGTGAGTCAAGTAGTATGTCTGAAAAGCACCCGGATGACCTACTACTTCTGATGAGATTCTGTAGTGCACATCCAACGCTACGCTAACCCATAATGCAACATGAGAACATTCATGAATCGGAGTAAAGCAACACGACTGATGCAGGTAGATAATGACAAATGGCAGACGTAATATGTCAGAATTTCATTCATACTGCCCACAGTCATACTATATAGAACACACTTTTTTCAATGGTCGTGTAGAAAATTTTAATTCAAATGTAGTACCTGCTTGAGGAGTAGTCGATTTCAGATACAGACGATGTTTTGCAATAGAATACGCTTGTCTCACCTACATAGACAACTTTTTGGATTTCAGATTCGCAAAACAGCGCCCTCTAGTGGATTTGTCATCTGAAACGTGCAATAAAATGTAACCACAATGAAACCACAAAAAATTTACTTCGACATACGTTTGACAGGTAAATCCGAATTCATAGTATTTAAAAAACAGTAGCCATACCTGGATGACCTACTACTTTTGGCGAGATTCTATAGTGCACATCCAGTGTACGCTATGCTAATCCACATGCAACGTGAGAGAATTCATAAATCGGAGTAAAGAAATGCAACTACTAAATTTCTAAAGATTCTGTAGTAAATTCGAATCAAATGTAGTACCTACTCAAGTAGTAGGCAATTTTGAACGCAGCCAGTGCATTGCAATAGAATGCGTTAGCCTCAACTATACAGACAACATTTCCCAAATGAGATTTGCAAAACTGTGAGCGCTCTCTAGTGTATTTGTTAGGTAAAAAATTACTTCGACATATGTTGAAGTGCTGGATAGCATGACGCTAACAACTTTTGTTCCTTTTCACACTAATGACATTTACAGAGACATATTATCGACGAATAAACGAGCGACCTTTGACCTAAAATGTAGACATCGCCCTCTAGTGGATTCAACTGAAACATGCAACAAATGGTACGTTTTACGTTTGGCAAAACTGTAAACTACAACAAATTTTTGTAATCTGTCTGTCTAACAAGAGGGATGGATTTTCAAAATGAACAAAGGCATATTTAATTGCATTTATGATGTTTTTTCTGACTTTATTAACATAGGAAAAATGCGTCGCGATTAATATAACATCAATCCTCAAGCAGCAGAGGAGACTGGTGGGCAAAAAGCAGCAGCAGTGGGATGGAGAGAGCACAGTAAAGCACATGAGGTGCCCATAAAAAGTTTGCTGCAAGGACACAATTCATTCTCTATAAGACAGGCAGAGAGACTTCAGAGTGGGCGCAGCACAGAAAGAGCACTAAAGGGCAGATGGATTGGAATATCTAAAATTCATTACAGGATGGTGGAAAGAGTCAGGATCTCTTGAAATCAAGTGTCAATACAGGGTATTCGATCTCAATAAGTCCAACTGGTAACAAGACAGTAGTGCCATTATCTCCGTTATGTCATTTTAGATGCAAAAATGACATTGTTTGAGTTGTCTTTATGACAATTTAACATAAACAAATACAGCTGAAGTCAAGATGATTACATTATTTTACTGCATTTGAAAATATTTACCAAGTGCAGCTTAATGGAGAGTTTTTTAACACATTTTTAAACATAATACCTTTAATAACTAAATTATTTTGCTTTTCCAAATATGGCGTAGTGCGTAATTTTTTTACAATATATTAGTATTGAGCTTAAACTGCCTTTGAATGGCTTAATTAGATTATTTTGTCAACTAGGCAAGTTAGGATAATTAGGTAAGCTATTGGATAATAATAGTACTAATAATAACTAATAATATTGACCTTAAAATGGTTTAAAATAATACAAATAAAAACTGCTTAAATTCCAGCCAAACTAAAAGAAATAAGACTTTCTCCAGAAGAAGAAAATAGTGTAGCAAATACTGTAAAACAAAATCCTTGCTATTAAACATCTCTTGGAAAATATAAAAAAAAGATCACAAGAGGGTTAATAATTTTGATGTCTTAGTGATGGCAACTTTACATTACTATGACATTATAACTTGTCATAAATCTGTCATAAACATGATTGTCATGAGACCATAATAACTGCGTGATAAATATTTTTCTGATCACTTTTGTCAATGGAATAAAATGCATTTATCATTGTGTCATTGATGTTTAACAATATTTAATGACATTCATTCATTCATTTTCTTTTCGGCTTAGTCCCTTTATTAATCCGGAGTCGTCACAGCGGAATGAGCCGCTAACTTATTCAGCATTTGTTTTACGCAGCGGATGGCCTTCCAGCTGCAAACCATTACTGGGAAACAACCACACACTCTCATTCACACACATACAGTACACAACGGACAATTTAGCTCACCCAATCCACCTATAGCACATGTCTTTGGACTTGTGAGGAAAACCAGAGGAAACCCACACAAACACGGGGAGAACATGCAAACTTCACACAGAAATGCCAACTGACCCTGCCGAGGCTCGAACCAGCGACCTTCCTGCTGTGAGGCGATCGTGCTACCCAGTATGCCACCATGGCGCTCTACTTAATGACATTTTAACAACAAATCCAATGTACCACTGAAGCTGAGACCAAGAAATATATCAATGTTATAAAATTATAATAGCCTCATGACAAGTATGTTTATGACAAGGTAATGTCACATTGTCGAGACAAAGTTATGATGCATTTGTTTATCTCAAGTTGTCAAAGATATCTCACAGAGTGTCAACTTTGCACCTAAAATAGCATAACTGCGCTAATGACACGTAATTACAGTTTCCACAAGAATAAATCCTATTCAAGTAATCTCAAGCTGGATTACTTGTTGACCAAATATGATTTGCTGTAGGGCTGAACGATAAATCGTATACGACTGTTGTGGCCATTATTTCATTATTAGTGTGCGTATTTGGCTAACTCGAGAGTGCCCTCTGGCTTTTTTTGGAAGAGATCTACTACTGATTACATCGCCGCACTTTCCTCACATGATGTGCAAGACAATTGCAGCTTTTGCTAAATCGCAAATGCAATTTTGTCAATATATCGTTTCACCCTTGTTTGCTGTGGATGCTATAAAAACTGATTATTGACACAAGATAACAAATATTATAGGTAAAAGTTTCTATATGAAATCAGAAACGAGGAAGAAAGTCTTTTACTTATGAAGACCCCCTTCAAGTAAAGTGTTACTGCACAGCTTGTGTGTATGAGCAACAAACGCTTTAATGTATCCTTGTGTTTTTATCCACTCTCGATGTCGCAGTGACGAGCCGTCCTCGTTAAAATTAAAAGAACCGCAGTGTTCTCTAATGCAGTGGAAACTTCTGTGTAATCATATTTGCTCAGACCTGAGGATCTCATAACTTATTCTTCCTTTAAATCTTTGAATAATGCATATTTAAATTGGTTTCTACAGCCACTGGGAAAAGTCCCAAAGTTCCCTGCTCACAGACTCTTCAATGAGAAATTGTAAATCCAGGATGAGGAATGGAAATGCTAAGAAAGCCAACCATTTCTCACCCAACAAACATGTAGATTCTTCAAAGAAATATTGAAATATCATTCATTCATTTTCTTTTCGGCTTAGTCCCTTTATTAATCAGAGGTCGCCACAGTGGAATGAACTGCCAACTTATCCAGCATATGTTTTACGCAGCAGATGTCCTTACAGCTGCAACCCATCACTGGAAAACACCCATACACTCTCATTCACACACATACACTACGGACGCCCAATATTAAAATATCCCTATGAATATTTGATAACACTTTAGGTTAAGTCCCACTGTCTTATTTCCTGCCTATTGATAATATAATGGCTGTTTATTAGTATTTATAATGAAGTATGATCTTATTCTACAGTATATCCCTAATCCTACCCAATACCTAAACCCAACCTGTTATTAAGCAATAAATTAGTAGTTTATTGAGCTAAAAGTCCTACTTGATGGTTTGTTAATGGCAAAAATTGTAGCGTAGAATCAAGTTACTGTTTTGTTTTATAGTTTTGACATAAAAATATGTATTAATACCACATCAAAATTTACTATATGGCAATGTATGCAAATCAAACATGAACCAGATTGATTTTGGATTTCACATATATAAAAATATATGCGTTGTATGAGGCTCAGTGGTTAGCACTGTTGCTTCACAGCAAAAAGGCCACTGGCTCAAGTCCCATTGCCGTCGGTTTCCTCCGGGTGCTCCAGTTTCTCCCACAGTCCATCAAATCTGCTACAGGTGAATTGGATTAACTAAATTGGTTGTAGTGTATGAGTGTGAATGCAAGAGTGTATGAATGTTTCCCAGAGATGGATTGCAGCTGGAAGGGCATCTGCTGCATAAAAACATATGCTGGATAAGTTGGCGGTTCATTCCGCTGTGGTGACCTCTGATGAATAAAGGGACTAGGCCGAACATAAAATTAAAGAATGGTTTATTTGATGATTTTTTATTTTATTTATTATATTTATTATCTATTATTATTTGACTTCCGTGAGTACTGTTTTTATTGTTTCTTGTATTGTCAATTGCTGTGTATATCTTTGTTGGACCAAATTTGTACGTCATTGTGTTTGAATCTTTAAAAAACAATAAAGAAAATTATAATAAATAAATAAAATGTGATATCATGGAAAGTTGTATCATGAAAACTGAATAAAATAAACAGCGTTAAGTCATTATTTACGTTTTAACATCTTCTGAAGACTAGAAATCGTTCAGGCTTGTTAAAATGTGCCGAATGTGTGTGTCTCCAAGGCAGGGAAGCACACAGTATATAATTGTAAAGCTTTGAGGACAGCTATTACTTTGAGCTGAGATTCATGTGGAGTGAAGGATCACCACATCAGCTCACTTCCACTGACTGAATTCCTGCAGCTTCACGTCAACAGAAGAGATTTTATTCAGAGAGAGAAAAGAAAGAGTTTGAAGAGAATCCGCTTGAAGACCTTCAACCTCCATTGGGCCTCGAGGGAAAGAGCTGATGTGGAGGTTTCTGGCCGTAATGACATGAAAATAAACAATCTAAAACAACAGAGTGTGTTCATAACCCTGTGTGACATCATGGGCTATATGCACAGCTAGTGTTTTTTTCCCTACCAATAAACCTCCGGTGAAAGATTCATGTGACTATTTTCAATTTCATTCAGCTCCTTTCAAAGCATCAATGCTGTGATGTTATTAATACAGTGCATCCGGAAAGAATTCATAGTGCTTTACTTTTCCACATTTTTTATGTTACAGCCTTATTCCAAAATGGATTAAATTAATTTATTTCCTCAAAATTCTACACACAATATAATGACAGTGTGAACAAAGATTTTTTGAAATTATTGCAAATTTATTAAAAGTAAAAAGCCTTTGCCGTGAAGGTAAATTCTACTTCCACTGATGATTCTTGAGATGTTTCAGCAGCTTAATTGGAGTTCACCTGCAGTTAATTCAGTTGATTGGACATGATTTGAAAAGGCATACACCTGTCTATATAAGGTCCCAGGGTTGACAGTGCATGTCAAAGCACAAACCAAGCATGAAGACAAAGGAATTGTCTGTAGACCTCTGAGACAGGATTGTCTCGAGGCACATGGCTGGGGAAGGTTACAGAAAAATTTCTGCTGCTCTGAAAGTTCCAATGGCCTCCATCATCCGTAAGTGAAAGATGTTTGGAACCACCAGGACTCTTCCTTGAGCTGGCCGGCCATCTAGGCTGAGTGATCGGGGGAGAAGGGCCTTAGTCAGGGAGGTGATCAATAACCCGATGGTCACTCTGTCTGAGCTCGTTCTTCTATGGAGAGAGGAGAACCTTACTGAAGGACAGCCATCTGTGTAGCAATCCACCAATCAGGCCTATATGGTAAATTGGCCAGACAGAAGTCACTGCTTAGCCTGGAATTTGCCAAAAGGCATCTGAAGGACTCTCAGACCATAAGAAACAAAATTCTCTCGTCTGATGAGACTAAAATTTTACTCTTTGAAGTGAATGCCAGGCGTTACGCTTGGAGAAAACCAGGCAAGGCAAGGCAAGGCAAGTTTATTTATATAGCACATTTCATACACAGTGGCAATTCAAAGTGCTTTACATAAACAGGAATAAAATTTAAGTATAAGAAAATAAAAACAAATAATAAAAAACAGATAAAAAACAGATTAAAATGAGTTAAGACAAGTTATAAAAGAATGAAAAGAAAAGAAAGACACAATAGTGCGATCTGTCGGACGTAGCACAGTGCTCATTCAGTAAAGGCACAGCTAAACAGATGTGTTTTCAGTCTTGATTTGAATGTGCCTAATGTTGGAGCACATCTGATCATTTCTGGAAGCTGATTCCAGCAGCGGGGGGCGTAAAAGCTGAAAGCAGATTCACCCTGCTTTGACTGAACTCTTGGAATTTCTAGTTTATGTGATCCTAAAGATCTGAGTGATCTGTTAGGCTTGTATTCAGTGAGCATATCTGTAATGTATTGAGCTCCTAGGCCATTTAGTGATTTATAGACAAGTAATAATACTTTAAACTCTATTCTGAATGTAACTGGGAGCCAGTGTAGAGACCTGAGGACAGGTGTGATGTGCTCTGATTTTCTGCTTCTGGTCAGAATCCTGGCCGCAGCGTTCTGGATGAGCTGCAACTGTCTGACTGTCTTTTTGGGTAGGCCAGTGAGGAGCCCATTACAGTAATCCACCCTGCTGCTGATAAAAGCATGAACAAGTTTCTCTAAGTCTTCACTGGAAACAAAGCATCTAATTCTTGCAATGTTTTTGAGATGATAGTATGCTGATTTAGTTACTGCTTTGACATGACTGTTAAAACTCAGATCTGACTCCAGAGTCACATCAAAGTTCTTGACCTTATTTTTTGTTGTATGACCCTTAGAGCAGAGGTACGCATTCACCTTGAGAACCTCATCTCTGTTCCCAAATGTAATGACCTCAGTTTTCTCTTTATTTAACTGAAGGAAGTTTTGGCACATCCAATTGTTAATTTCATCAATGCATTGGCAGAGGGTGTCAATGGGGCTGTAGTCATTAGGCAGTAAGGCTATGTAGATCTGAGTGTCATCAGCATAGCTGTGGTAGGAGATTTGGTTCTTTTTCATTATTTGGCTCAGAGGGAGCATATAAAGGTTGAACAGGAGAGGTGCCAGAATTGAGCCTTGTGGGACTCCACATGTCATGGGTGTCCACCTCGACCTATGGTCACCTATACTGACATAGTAACCTCTCCCTTCAAGGTACGATCCAAACCATTTGAGGACCGTCCCAGACAGCCCAACCCAGTTTTCCAGCCTATCCAGAAGTATGCTGTGATCAACAGTGTCGAATGCAGCACTGAGATCCAGCAATACCAGCACTGTTAGTTTGCCTGAATCTGTATTTAGGCGGATATCATTGATTATCTTTATAAGGGCGCTCTCTGTACTGTAATGTGCTCTGAAACCAGATTGAAAATGGTCTAAACACCCCTTCAAGCTTAAGAACCTGTTAACCTGGTTAAAAACTACTTTTTCAATGATTTTGCCAATGAAAGGGAGATTTGAGATTGGCCTGTAGTTGCTCAGTAGGGTGTTATCCAGGTTGCTCTTTTTCAAGAGGGGTTTAACTACTGCAGTTTTAAGTGAGTTTGGAAAAATCCCTGAGAGAAGTGAAGCATTCACCACTTTCAGAAGATCCATTTCTAGACAGTTAAACACAGTTTTAAAGAATGATGTGGGCAGCGTGTCAAGATCGCATGTTGATGTTCTCATAATTTGCACAATCTCTTCTAAGATTTTACCATCAATTTCCATGAAATCAGACATAATGTCTGATTTCTTAAGTTGAGGTTGAGCTTGTCTGACGTGGACACAACTTGGCTGATTGGATGAGCTGATTGCCTTTCTGATATTATTGATCTTATCAGTAAAGAAATGAGCAAACTCATTACATTTGCTTTCAGAGAGTAGTTCACTAGGAATCCTACTGGGGGGGTTTGTGAGTCTCTCTACCGTTGCAAAGAGGGTGCGGGTGTGATCTATATTGCTGTTTATAAGGCTTGAAAAGAAAGTCTGCCTAGCAGTGTTTAGTTCCACATTAAAAGCATGGAGACTGTCTTTATAGATATTGTAATGGACTACTAGTTTCGTCTTCCTCCACATACGCTCAGCTTTTCTGCATTGTCTTTTCATCATCTTTACCGATGTTGACCTTGTCCAAGGCCCTTTCTGTCTGCCAGTTCTCTTCCTGACTTTAACAGGAGCAATGTCATCTATGACATTCTTAACTTTAGAGTTAAACAAATCAAGGAGAGAATCGACAGAGTCTGCAGATATGCTTGGTTTTAGTGATATGGCCTTCATAAACTGCTCACTAGTGTTCTCATTTATGCATCTCTTTCTGATAGGGACAGATCTGTCTTCAATGGCTGGAGTGATCAATACATCAAAGAAGATACAGAAATGATCAGATAGTGCCACATCCTTAACAACAGTCGATGAAATGTGTAAACCCTTAGTTATAAGTAGATCAAGAGTGTGTCCACGATTGTGTGTGGGTCCTTGAACATGCTGAGTCAGATCAAAAGTGTTAAAAACAGTCATAAGTTCTTTTGTAGCATTGACTTCTGGATTATCAACGTGAATATTAAAATCCCCAGCAATAGTAAAACAGTCAAATTCAGAGGTTACTATTGATAACAGCTCTGTAAAATCATCAATAAAAGCTGGAGAATATTTTGGAGGTCTGTAGATAATGATCAGTAAAATGCGTGGAGCACCCTTTAGTGCTATACTCAGATATTCAAAGGACAAATAATCACCAAATGACACTTGTTTACACTCATAAACATCTTTAAACAGGGCAGCGATGCCTCCACCTCTCCTATTAGCTCTGCAAACACTCAAATAATCAAAGTTTAAAGGAGCTGCTTCATTCAGGACTGCTGTGCTACAACTGTCATCGAGCCAAGTTTCATTTAAAAGCATAAAATCAAGGCAATTTGTGCTGATAAAATCATTGAGTAAAAGTGACTTATTGTTAAGTGATCGGATGTTTAAAAGTGCTAACTTAACAGTTTTAGCTGTTTTCCCTACAGTAGTCTCAGATCTACATTTAATCGACACCAGATTTGAATGATTTGCTACACGGCTTGAAGAAGCCTTTGGTTTTCTGTCTCGTAATAAAACACATATCTGCGTAGAGAAAGCTACAGGCACACAGGGTTTCTGCTTGTTCTGTAAACATCTGATAAAGATACTGTTATCTAAGCAGGCACCCGACATACATCACCGACAGCTGTTGTGTTCACCAGCTGAAGATGGGGCGCTGTTTGAGTGTGATCGGAGGGTTCTTCCGGAGGGTGGTTGTGGAGCACGCCGCTTTTTGGGTGATAACTGGGGGCTTGCGGCAAAGGAGTGTGAAAATTTAGTTCCAGCAAACACCAGTTCCTCCATCTTTTTAGAAAAGTCCAAGTGAGGCGAGGAAGGTGACAGTGAGAGCGTGTCTGGTGACAGGGGTGGCAGAGGTTGTGGGTCTGGAGATTCTGGAAATATATTTTCCTGGCTGTTTTCCTGAGGATCATTGTTGAACACTGAGATTTGCTGCTGTTCAGATGGATCACTGTCAGTCTGTGTTGGGCTCAGTGTGCAGGGCGCAGGCGGCAGTGTTTCTATCAACAGTGGTTGTTTTGGCTGCATGGCGTTATCACTGTCCTTGTGTAATGCATCAGCCCCAAGTCCACTCAGGAGCGGATTTAAAGTCCTGTGGTCATCCTGACATTTGCTAGGTGTGTGTGTGTCAATTGGGTTGAGTTCAGAAACATACACAGCCGATGGATGATGAAGGGAGAAATAGATATTGTCCTTTAACACCTTTGAACCAAGTTTGTTTGGATGAAGGCCGTCTGATGTAAATAGCTGTCTTTGGTTCCAGAAGAGATTGAAGTTGTCGATGTAATTCAGTCCTTTCCTGTTGCATGTTTTCTGCAGCCATACATTTAGGCCAAGAAGTCGTGAAAACATATTTGTCCCTCTTGCAGGGAGTGGTCCACTGATGAACGGCTGAATTTTCAATCTTTCGACTGTTTCCAAGAGCTCACAGAAATCTTTCTTGAGCAGTTCTGACTGCTCCTTCCGAATATCATTCTTCCCCACATGGATGATAATCCGTTTTGCAGTCTTGTGCTTCTTCAGAATTTCTTTAAGTTCTTTGTTTACATCAGAAACTGTTGCATGAGGGAAGCAGTAAGTCATTGTAGCTCTGCTCCTGAAATTCCTGATTATTGAATCTCCTACCACTAGTGTTCTTATCTCAGGTGCGATCGGTGCAGAAAGCCGCTGTCTGGTCGGCCTTGAGCCTCTGCTCCGTGAAGAATTAGCTGCTGAGTCATGCGATCTCTGTCTGACTGCATTTGGGGATTCTTCACCCATATTACTCAAAACTTCATATCTGTTCTGAAGCTGTATTTGAGTCCGAGCTGTATTTGGGGTAGAGGACGCTAATACAGCAGCGTATGATCTGACCCCGTGAGTACCCTTTGGTCTCGCACCTTGTTTATTCCATCGGTTATCAGTCTCATTTTCAACAGTTTCACTCTGTTTTTCTGGGCTTAAAACAGTAGCTGGAGTAGATTTACGGGACTCAACGGCTGTATGCTGTGACGGTCCACAGTGAAGCGATCTTTTGGGATCCGGCAGTTCTGGACGAATCGCAAGTAACTTTGTTTCAAGAACAGCAATTTTTTGTAGAAGTCTGTGGCAGTGACTACAGCAGAAAGATCCTGAATTAATCCGATCCAGAGGCATTTTCACAGCCGTGTTTTCCCGTCTCAGGAATGTAAGCAGCTGGTAGCGGGAGGATTGTTTAGACGATAATTCCCCTCTTGTTGGTACAGTTGTATTCCAGAAAGTTTGTAGATTCGATGTTAATCTTCAAGCTGTGTTGTTTGAGCACTGTGCTGATAGGCTCAGGTTAAAATTAGAGTATAAAATATAAAAGCGAGAGCGCAGAGAGCGGAGCAATAGCAAAAGACGTCCGAACAGTAGCAAAGCAGGAAGTTACCCTTCCGCTCACCACCAGGCTCATCACCAGGCTAACACTATGGATAAACAACATCAGCTTTCCTTCACATCCTAAAAACAAACTTTTTGGGACTCATTCTCAGCTAAGCACTGTTATGGGGTGATAAATGTACTCTTCATTTGGAAACTAGAAAGTTTACTTTGTTCTTCTCCCAGCTAAACAGCCACTTTTGCGTAGTTTTCGAGAAGATGATAAATTGGCGTGTTGTAACCCCGGCAGCTCTAATCTCCTCTGCAGTGAATGGGGCTTTGGAGTTTCATGTCGTATGGCTAAACAACATCAGCTTTCCCTCACATCCTAAAAACAACATTTTTGGGACTCATCCTCAGCCAAGCACTGTCGTAGGCTGATAGACGCACTCTTCGTTTGGTAACTAGAGCGTTTACTTTATTCTTCTCCCAGCTAAACAGCCACTTTCATGTAGTTTTCGAGAAGTTGATGAATTGGCGTGTTGTAACTCCAGCAGCTCTAATCTACTCTGCAGTGAATGGGACTGCAAAGTATCGTATTATTAATGAGTTAACTATGGATAAACAACATCAGCTTTCCTTCACATCCTAAAAACACAGTTTTTGGCACTCATCCTCAGCCAAGCACTGCTGTAGGTGTTAAGAGTGTGTCCTGACCTGTCTCCTTGTGATCTATTGCCTCTGTGTGTGGTCTGCATGTTCTTCCGGAGCACGTGACTCCTTTCCTGTTGCGTCTCTTCCCCACCTTCTTGTTATCCTATTATTATTATTATTTCATTAGCGATCAGGGTTGTCACCTGTAGCTCCTTGTTTTCATCCCCTATTTAATCCCTTTTGTCTCCTCGTGTTTTGTCAGACGGTCTTTGTGTGTTGTCCAAGCAACTGGCTCGAGAGCCGTGTATTTTTGTCCTGTCATGTCCTGTCGATCTTTCAGACTCCAAGATCCTTAGTTTTAGTTTCGCTCTTTCCCTCTCTGCTCACTTCTCCTCTGCCCTATCAGGATTGCGGTTTGAGGTCAGATCATTCCACCGATCCTTTGCGGGGTTCGGATTGCACCCTCAACGCCCATCAGCACCCCCTTCCACCCATCAGCACCTCTTCACCGCTGTGTGTTCGCCGCATCGTCCACGTAACCTGGTCACGCCGCTCCGCCCACTAAGCACGGGCATTTGTCACGCTGCAAGTCTGCCATCGTGTGGCCTACCCTTAGAACTGTCCTACCAGACTGTTTTGATCCGGGCCTCATGAACACTAAATATTGAACTTTTCTTTGCCCTTTTCCTCTATTTGAGGTGATTTTGGTTCTATCAAGGAGAATAAATTTGCGTTCACCTGCATTATTGAATCTGTGATTTTTCTTCTGACAGAAGGCTGATAGATGTGCTCTTCATTTGGTAGCTAGAATGTTTACTTTATTCTTCTCCCAGCTAAACAGCTACGTGCCTTCATGTAGTTTACTAAAAGTTGATGAATTGACGTGTTGTAACTCCAGCAGCTCTAATCTCCTCTGTGGTGAATGGGGCTGTTGAGCATCGTTTCGTGAACTATATGCGTTACTCTTGCTAAATAAGAAGCTAAATAAGAGTTGCTCTTCGTAGTTAATTAAATTTTAATTAAAGTTGTGCTTTTCAGGGAGAAAGTGCCCATAAAAAAGCCATTTCTTTTTGAAAATCCAGGTTTGAAAACAGAATTGCAAAACTGGTTTCCTCTCTGATGTAAGGTTTTTTTTGAAAATAAATACTTGGAAAACAATAACTCGGTCACACCCAAATCATTTTTAAAAGTTGATCCAAGATTGAGCATCTCTTTAAAAGTGTAAATAACCCTGAATGCATGAAACAGCATTTTAACGTTTGGCGCGTTTTGCATTATCCTTCATTCTGAGATGTGCAACTGAGCACTGACCTCTCTAAACTAATTTTCCCTCTCGTTTTAAGTAAGTTAGCTATAATGAATCTGAATTTCCCTAGTGGGGATCCGCATGTCTGTCTATTTCCAGAAATAATGCCTGTGCTTTATCTTGTTCCACGAATCGAAGAACGGCCATTGAGGAAGACAAAGCAGTTTTTAACAGGACGCCGATAAGAAAAGCTGACTGTAACCCTGCTTAAAATTCAGTAATTGGACACTCTTATCTTGTCTGAGAAACTTTACCTCTATTTTGTGGCTTGAGAGAATGTTAAAAAAGCCAGAGGCCAAGATTTTCCAGGCCCTCTGTAATAAAGCTAACATCAGCCATTTCAGTGAGTCATGTGAGGAAATCAGCACTGTAATAAACGATTAATCAAAGAGTATATTTTAGTAAGAGAAAACTATTTTAGCCTTTTGTTCTTCATATTTTCTTTACTTATACATGTTATTTGGCATTTCTTTGTAAATGTTTGTCAAATTCTGCAATTACGAGTGATTTTCTTTTAAACAATTGATTATTTAGTGAATTTAGAAATATTTTATGAAATCAAATCAAAAGCAATTGGATTTCGTTCAAGCTTATTATTATTTTTGGTTTCTTTGTGTGTTTTATTTTGCATGTACAAAGTTTCTTTTTGCATTTAAAATTCACACTGTTTGTCTTCTGAAAAACGAATCGAAACTTTTTTTGTCTTGTCCTGAATTTACACATTTACTCCAATTTAAATGTTTAGTATTTGTTTTTATATAAAAATTGTTTGTACTTTTGATTATATGTTTTTGTTTATTTAGGCTTTAGACTGTGGGAAGGGTTTCAGGTGAAGTGTGCAGCTTGTTTGTTTGTTTGTTTTGTTAGTTGCATGTTTGTTATGATGTGTTGTACTCTGTTTGATTTATGAACTGTTTAGGGACCCCTCGAAAATGAGATGATTCATCTCAAGAGGCTATCCCATTCAATAAATTCAAATTAACTGAATATGCAACAAACTGATTACTGGCTGAGGAAATTGGATGTCAAAAATAAAAGAAAATAAAACAAGAAGGAAAACCTTGTATATTTAGTTGCGACTGAGCAGTTATGAGCATTTGTTCTGAAAAAAAAGAAAAAAAGAAATATATATATATATATATATATATATATATATATATATATATATATATATATATATATATATATATATATATATACATACCAGGCTATACATTAACACCCGTCAACCCGACAAATGCAAGTATATTTCAGCTGTAGCAGCTTAGATCGACACTCTCACTAGCCACTGTGGCTGGTTGAAGATAATTTTTTAATTATAGTTTTCTTAAAAGCAGCGTTCGACAATAAAGATGGCCCAATATGCGTGCAAATGTCATCTTAGAATCTTAGAAGCAGCATGACCGATAAAAATTGCGCTTGCGCGACCAAAAGAAAGCAGGTGAATAGCGAATGAGAGGATGATCACACGCGCGCACAGGTGATGTGATGCATGCGACTGTTTAAAAAGCATGTGCTCTCCCATTTCCTGATGCGAAGCAACTGTGCCTGGAAACGCAACTGCTGCGATCGGTTCTCTTTGAAATAGACTGGACAAAAAGTGATACTCGTGCACACACAATCCTGCAGCTTCCAAAAGCTCGGGATGTTTTTAAAATATGCATAGTATAGTATAGCTTAAATATATATATATATATAGTAAATGCAATTAATCCTTTTTTTAATGTATGGGATTAAAATGATTGCGTTTTTGATAATTGACATTACGTGATTGTCACTCGCATGATTGAGCACAGATTTGTCTTCCGATTTAGGGCTTTTGTCTGTGATTTTACAAAACCTGTCATCAAGCTACAAATCAGGGCTAAAATCGTGCAATGTGAACTCAGCATTAACAGTCCTAGCTTAAGTTAATTTGATCAATTGGTGTTGGGAGTAGTGTTGTCACGATACTGAAATTGGGTATCAATCGGTACTGGAATTTTAAAAACGTTCATTTCCCGCTAACATTCGACCGCTGTTGAGCGTGTTCTTAAACAGCGCTGATTTGTCATTGTGTTCACGTGCTCAACAGAAATGACTGTGATTGTCCGCGAAGGTCATTAGTTTAAGGAAATCATTGCTGTTTACTGAGTGTAACCACAGATACTGGGACATTAGAGCGTTTTAAAGCTGTGAAGATCGATAAGTCAATTCATCAGCAGATCGTTTGTATATCAGCTTATAAACAAACCAGCTGATCTTTGTGGGTTTAAAACGCTCCAGTGTCCCTGTATCTGTAGTTACACTCAGTAAAGTGAGGTGAGTTTGGTGAACTGATGACCTTCACGGCCAATCACAGTAATTTCTGTTGAGCACATAAACACAATGGCAAATCAGGGGTGTTTAAGAGCACGCTCAACAGCACTCAAATGTTTGTAGATCCCAAAAGTAGGTCTGAAAAAAGGCGGGAGTTTAGCCTATAAAAGCAGCAGCCAAACCCCAAGATATTTGCTTGTCAACAGGAGTGTTACAGTGGTACCTCAAGCAAACCCATTCTTTGTATATTGTGAATACTTGTTAATTTTGCATATAATGTATATTTATATAGATTATATAGTGTTTATTTTTTAATAAAAAAAAAAATCCATCTTTCATATATATATTCTGCATTGTGGACTGTTTTTCACCTGCCAGCACTGTAAATAAAACACTATGCACTGGAGTGATATCGAGTACGCCATCATTCAGTCAGTTTTCTCCACAACAGGGAGCTGAGGCCTGCTCTGTCACAGCGGGAAATTAATTAATTCACTTTCTTTTCGGCTTGGTCCTTTTATTAATCTGGGGTCGCCACAGCGGAATGAACCGCCAACTTATCCAGCACATGTTTTACGCAGCGGATGCCCTTCCAGCTGCAACCCATCTCTGGGAACAGCGGGAAATGGACATTCTTAAAATTTCAGTACCAATTGGTATCAAAATCCAGTATTGTGTCAACACTAGTTGGGAGAACATGAATGAAATGTGTGTAACCTTGCATCTTTTGCAGTTTATCTATTATTTAACACCTCCTCCAACCGTTAAAATATCACAATGGAGCACTTTATAAGTTTATTTTTTCCTTAGTTTTTTTTTTATGATGGCTTGTGGTTTTAAGCAACAGTTTTAACCAAAAGACCCTGAGCTCAAAAGATGGCAACTGAATATCCCAACTGCCCTGAGGGACCATTTACTGGCCATCAGAGACCCAAAAAAGTCAGCCTTGTGCAGTTTATAATATAAACAGACACAAAAAAAAACATCAGATTAGTGCTTGTTAGGTGTTTCTAAGAGGAGAAAGAGTGTGTGTGTGTATGCGCGTGTGTGTTTGAGAGCAAAAGTGAGAACGAGAGGTTGGCGATAATGAGCAACTTTGGGCAATGGCGATGATTACTTCATAAATCACTCTTGATTTGGCAGCGGGGGACTCGCTGTCTCACCCCTGAAGGTAAAAGAAAGTGCAAAAGTGAAGCAAATATCCTTACTTCTTTTACATATCCCTGAGCCACGAAAGACATTAAACACAGCTCTGTTCAAGGGATAAGTGGGTTCATTAATCAGTTGGAGCAAAAGTTGTGCTTAAAATTACATATTCAAGCTATGGGTTAAAGAGATCAGCCAAAATGAAGCATTTACTCATCTGTGTTGTTTCTAAAGCTGCACAAATGGAGATCATCTGGAATCATTTTGAGTTTTTATGATACTGTTAAGGTGTTTTTGCGCATTTAGGAGCTTGAGAGACATGAACTGCAAAACAACTATTGTCTTGCTGTGTGTTTGGCTTCACAATAACTCCATGACTGTTCAATATCACTGAATGGCCCAGCCAGAGCCCTGACCTAAACCCAATTGAGCATCTCTGGAGAGACCTAAAAATGGCTGTAGACCAATGTTTACCATCCAAGCTGACGGAACTGGAGAGGATCTGCGAGGAGGAATGGCAGAGGATGCCCAAATCCAAGTGTGATAAACTTGTTGCATCTTTCCCAAAAAGACTCATGGCTGTATTAGATAAAAAGAGTGCTTCTACTAAATACTGAGCAAAGGGTCTGAATACTTAATACTTTTTCTTTTTGTAATAAATCTGCAAAAATGTCAACAACTCGGTTTTTCTGTCAATATGGGGTGCTGTGTATATTAATGAGGAAAAAAATGAAGCTAAATAATTTTAGAAATATATATATTCACATATGTATGTGTGTGTATGTATGTATATCACTAACAGTTAAACAGACCATCTGCAGCGCAAGGATAAAGAACAAGCCTCTTCCATTCGGCCTCTTTATTTGTTTAGCGCAAAGATTTGTTTAAAAACTATTTATAAATTCAGTTCTAATTTCCAGCAAATGAATAAATAAACAATAATACCGAAGTGTGGTTAAAAAAAAAACTGAATTATATCCAAACACACGTCCTATTATGCCCCATATGGTGATGTAGACGTCTCCAAAACCCGACAGGTAGACGAATCTAAACTTGCTTTTATTAAAACAAATATAAATATACATATAATAATGCTGATAATAATAATAATAACATAATACTAATGTAGATTTTCAACTAAAATAAGCCCCCAGACATGAAGGCATGGAGATTGTTGTTTTTATATTTACGTAGAAAATAATTATTTTTGTCCAATAATACATTTTAATTCTTGAATTTTTTCATATATGTACATATATTTGTGTGTTTCTGTTTATCCTGTGTGTATTAAGCAATGTGTAATCGTTTGGATCTGCATAGGTGCATGACTAACGTGCTCTGTGCTGGAATTTAGAGCAGCTTTTAGTTGGTCAATGGCACGGTCTATTTTAAGTTCCTCAAAATGGCAAAGCACCAACAATGCCCCTTAACACTCCTTCTTTTTAGACCGGCACACCCATGAGTTCACAGAGTGGTGCAAATGGATTTACTATTTGAACAACGTGGCGCAAAACATGAAAATTAGGGTTGCACTCGTCTGAAAATAGCAACAAACTGCACCAAACACATCTTGTGCCTTATTGCGGTGGGTGTATGATAGCATGCATAGATTTGAAAGTACGGTATATAACTTTTAAGCGTACCATTAATATAATTCAGGATAAAAATCAAGATAAGTGAATACACAAGAATCATAATTTGCATAACTCCAAAGATTCCAGAAGCATTACATGTACATAAGAAAGCATTCAAAGACCAACAAGAGAAACACATTGGAACGGAGTGTGCTGATATTAAAATATTAGCTTTTGAACACTGCAGTTGGTGCCCTTGACATTTCTGGATTATCATCAGACAAGACCGATGCTCCGTTCCCATCCATTAGACACTGAATGAAGTCATCATTAATGACAGGCAGAAGCATTTAAAACTCTTACAGTCAATCACCAGTCTGTCATGAGGAGACAGGAAAGGTTACGACAGGGGAAACTTGCGGGATCATTTTGTGTGTATCTGACAGTGATACACTAGCACCTTTGACATCAGCCAGATAAATAACCACTGCTCACATCATTAAATATAATCTATGAGTGCTATAAAGGGAAAGTGAGGTTTATGTCATAAATGAATTATCCTTCAAGTCTATGGACTTAAAAGTCATTAATGGAGACCTATTATGCCCCTTTTAACAAAATAAAGTACGTTTCTGATGTCCCTAGAGTGTGTGTGTGAAGTTTCAACTGAAAAATACCACACAAATAATGGTTTATAACTCTTTGAAAGTGCCCCTTTTAGGCTTTGATCCTGATTGTGTCATTTTGGTGACTGTCGCTTTAAATTCAAATGAGATTGTGCTCTTTAAAAAAAAGGGCGGGGCTACAAATGCCTGTGTGTCAGCATAGTGGCAGATTCAAAAACAAGACTAACGTCCTATGCTAATGAGGGAGAGATGTTCACTAGTGTGCGGGGCTTTTGCCCTCTGATGACTCATACAAAGGGAGAATGTCAATCAAAGTGTTTCTGTAGACTGTTTTTAATCAAGTGTGATTTTAAAAAATTCAGTTCAGTTTGTCAATGTTTTTTCTAAATCTCCATATTGATTCCAACTACAGTAAGTCATTTCAGAGCCAGAAACAAGTACCGAAAGTAGATATCTGTCAGTATTGAATAATACAGTATTTTTGTCACAATTAAGACAACAAGACTAAAGTTTTTCTATCTTTTCAATCTTATAATATAATAAATTATAATAATATACAATAACTAGCGCTGCATGATATTGAAAAAATCTGACATTGCGATATTTCATTTTTCTTCGATATATATTACTGTATGCGATATGTATGCGATATGTTCCTTATTGCTAATCATTAGCTAGCCAATCGGATTAGCCCAAATTTAATAGAAATATCCAGCCTCAACTTTCCTATCTTCATTTTTTCCTATCCTCACAGCAAGAAGGCCACTGGTTCAAGTCCTAACAGAGCCAGCTGGCACTCTCTGTGCGGAGTTTACGTTCTCCCTGTGTTTGCGTGGGTTTTCCCCGGGTACTCTGATTTCCTCCCACAGTCTAAAACGTGACAAAAGTAGTAGTAACAGTCACAAGCACTTAACGCATACACACTGGATTGATGCCTGTAGAACCATCTTTTAAGGTATAGGTAAGTAAAAAAAACGGGGGTCGCTCAAGAACTACCTGATCTCGTACCCCCTACATGCTCATTGACCAGGCGGGAGCCTTGGGCTCATCAATCTTTGACCTCAGGGCTCTCTCCTGGGACAGCATGCCAAACCCGCTACCATAGTCAAGCACTATCTAAGTGTAAATAAAATCTCACGTATTCTCAATTGTTGATTGACTGTAAATCGCAACTTAACATTGCATATACTGCTATGTGACTATTGCGGATGCTGAAACGATATATTGTGCAGCCCTGTAATAAAAGATTCATCAGTTATAGTGCTACAAAAAATTTGACACCATCCCATGCCTACTTGGAAGACACCATTGAATCATTGCAATATGATCTCTCTGCCCAAATGGGCCTTAAACTGTGGCGTTTGACAGGTAAGAAAATGAAGCTGTAATTACAGCATAAGACTAACTGTGAAAAGGCATGACAGAGTGTGTCCTGCTGTCTTCTTTTGATAGATTTGTTTTCTGTAGCATGATGGCATTTGCTTAAAGCTTTTGTCAGAGATGCTTCAGCACCTTTGGCATCATCTCTTTTATTTTGGGCGAGAAGCCTGAAATGAGAGATTGATGGGTATGGAGGTCTGTCCCAAAGAGATGAGCGAAGCCATGTCCTCACCTGTCTTGTCATCGTGAAAATGCATTAGTGTCACGTCAAGACACGAGCCACCGGAGGGAGTTATTTATTTTTACTTTCAGGATGAGACGTTCTGACAAAGTTTATGTGCTTTGTTTCCAATTTTATTTGGATTATCACCATGTTTGACTTCCCGCGTGAAAAAGAAATGCACTTTAGTACACTTATGACAACGTAACTTTCTTTAAAAGAGAAGCAATACTTAAAATTGGTACTAAATTTTACAAGTTATTGTAAGAAACAAATGCATTAAATTAAACGTGGATTTGAAGAAACATTCTAATAATAATAATACATTTTATTTATAATACGTTTTTCTAAAACCCAAAGCGCTGCTACAACAACAAAGGAAATCAACTCAGCATGTTCATCGGCGGACTTGAGACGCAGAGAGGAGTTGACCACGACGACAGGGTTTGAGTCTGGTGAAGAGCGGTTCCAGAAAGCAGGTAAGACAGAAACAGAATCCAAAAAATAAAATAAACCAGTAAAAAACAGGGTGAGAATGTGGTAAAATCTGAAAACGTGGTAAAAATCAGACGAGGGCTTTTCTTTTTTTCTGGATTGCATTTAAAAAATTGTTGGTTGAGTTTAGGGAAGTGGGTGGGTCAATCAATAAAATTGGTTGGGTTTAAGGAAGGAGAGTGGGTCAGTCGATTGGTCAGTCAAACAGTCAGTCGACAGCAGCCTGTGGTGGCTTTACATGAGAACAGCAGGCACGAATGGCACTCGCGAGAGAAATTTGAGATCTGAAAAAAAAGTGTACACAGCGGCCTCTGGTGGATTTGTGAAAACAAACAGTGCAAAAATACGTACCTCCCGGGATTTATTTTGCGGCCTCCAGAAATGTGTATAGATGTACGTTTTCAGAATGAGCCTGGATTGGATGTTACATATACTGAAAAAAGTCTTTAGTTGACTACTTAAGTAATTGAATAAAGCTTTATTTGACTTTAAAAGTGATTAGTTGACTTTACTTTTAAAATCGTGAGTAAATCCATTGCTTCTAAAGCGATTGGTTGACTTTTTTTTTTTATCTGAGTAAACCTATTGCTTTAAAAGCAATTAGTTGACTTTAAAACTGATTAGCTGACTTTACTTTTAAAAAGTGTTTAAGTTTATTGCTTTTAAAGTGATTAGTTGACTTTATTATTTTTTAAATGAGTAAACCCATTGCATTTAAACCGATTATTTACTTTAAAAAGTGAGTAAACATGTTGATTATAAAAATGGTTGGTTTTAAAATTGACTTAAACTCATTTTTTAAGGTAATTGAGTTTACTTAAAAAGTGAGTAAACACGTTGCTTTTAAAGTGATTCGCTTATTCACTTAAAAAATTTGAAAACTTGTTGGTTTTAAAGTGATTAGTTTACCTTACTTAAAAATGAGCAAACCTGTTGCTTTTAAAGTAATTAGTTGACTTTATTTTATTTTTAATTTACTGAGTGAATAGACCCATTCTTTTAAAAGCAATCAGTTGTCTTTACTTTTTAAAAGTTAAAAGATTATTGCTTAAGTGATTAGTTGATTTTATTTTATTTTTTTAAAAAGGTGAATAAACCCATTGCTTTTAAAGCAATCAGTCTATTTTATTTATTTTTTTTGGAAACTTGTTAAAGTGATTAATTGACTTTAAAAAATGAGTAAACCTGTTGCCTTTAAAGTGATTAGTTGACTTCATTTTTTTAAGTAAACCCATTGCATTTAAAGAAATTCATTTAAAAAGTGAGTAAACTTGTTTACTAAAGTGAATAGTTAACTTTCCTTTGAAAAAGTGATTAAACCCATTGCTTTTAAAATTATTAAATGACTTTACTTAAAGCGAGTAAAACTATTGCTTTTAAAGCGTTTAGTTGACTTTACTTTTATAAAGTGAGTAAATTTGTTAGTAAAAATAATTATGTAAATGAAATATGTGCTTAATTATATAATGAAGTTAAGTCAACAGTTAAAATGAGTTTTACTTTTGAGTAAAGTGAACTTTTAACATGTTTACTTACTTTTAAAATAAAGTAACTAACAGCATTTTACAGTATACCTACTGAAGAATTACAATAAATCAACAAGTCATCTATAAAAAAAACTTGTCTGTAAAAATAAATCTGCCAGTCGGCAACCACAAGTTTGAAAGAGTTTGTCCCCTGAACTCTACCAGCTCATTAATGTGCAGTAAAATATATGGCTTAAACACATCCACAATCTGAGTTTACTGTACAACACTGTAGATTAGCCCTCACTGTAATATTTGTGTCTGAAGGGAGTCTGGTCGAGATCAGTATATACACAAAAGCAATCAGCGCAGAACATTTCTAATAACAACGCTCAAGTGGTTTTGCGATTAAACAAACTTAATCACCTCTAACTAAATGCACTTTTCAAGCATGACTGTTTCTCTTTGGGATCAGAAATGTGTCATATTTCAGAAACAGGTCATTCCTCATTCACATGACATGTGGAGCCGAGAAATCTTTAGCTGCATAAAGCTTAAGTTAAGATGTTTACTTGCAGGATCTCTCAAAGTCTTTTACAAGTAGGCCTGTCACAATAATCAATATATCGACTTATCGCACAATACATGGACATGACCTCAATAATTTTTGGTTATGCAATATATATCGCCCATACGTGAAAACAATTCTCGCAACATTTTAGCTTATTGCTCAACCTCTCTATCTCTATTGGAGGTGACGCAAATATGAGACATATTGCAGCCTCTGTAACTTTTTAACCTTGCATTTTTTTTTTGTTAACATTCATTTATTATTTGTTTTGGATATGCGTTTCACATTCTGATGCCAACGCCTAATCATTTAAATTATTAAAATGACTAAATTAAATTTAAATATTCTTAAGAACAAAATATTATGTGTTCTTTTGAAGAGTGTACTTGCGTTATGATGCTATTATATAGCGATTCTGGCATTATGTAATGAGTGGCCTAAAATGGTCTTAAAATGACAATAATATCGTTTATCGCAATGTATTTCGGTACAATATATCGTACAACAAAAAAAAGATATTGTGACAGGCCTATTTACAAGACCTGTTTTAGGGTGCTTTCACACCTGTGGATCGATTCTCTTGATCCGAAACTGGGATTAAAATTGTTACAATGTGGCTCTTTGCTATTGAGCTAAATTGGAGCTAAAACAAGTCAGGTGCGAGTAAACTCTGCTCACATTGGTCAGAGTTTCACGGTTTATTTCGATTAAAGTCCCGCTCAGCTGTCATGCGTCCTTATTTTAATTGATGATGATGAGCAATCATTTCATTTTGACTGGTGACACCCATAGACGTCGTCACCAAATATAAATCAGAGGTAAGACTTTATCATACATAGCAGTTTGATTATCCATCCCGCCCTACTCATAATGTTCTCTTCATATTGCCCGTCCTACTCATAATTCTCTCTTCATACTGTATATTCCATATCCATAATACACTGATATAGCCGGGCTCAGATCGTATTGCTGTCTCACTACAATCGATCCACTCCAGAGTTTGTTTCGATCAAGCCGAGACCACTTCATTCAGGCGATCTCGGACCGACTGATTTGGCGCGGATCCGAGGGCGATTGCTAGATTCACATATGCCAAATGACCCGCGCTAACTGGGGAAACGAGACAGATTCTGAAACAAAAGTGTGAAAGTACCATTAGACTATATCAGAGGCTTACAATGTTCTATTGACATCAGCTCTAATAAACAGTAATCTACTGGAAAGAAGGAATATTGACTCCTTTTTTTTTTACTCCTATTTACTCTTTTTTTGTAAACGTTCTCATTCTTTTCAGAGGATATGTTTGTTTTTCTTTAATTAATAAAATTTTATTTCATTTTGAGAGTGTAATGAATTGAAAAAGCAACAAACCAGGAGAAATTTCGGGTATTTTCAAAGCAGAATCCTTTCATGAGAACTCTCGTTGCTGTGTCGATCATCAAAAAATTTCGACTACTGCAGCTGACACTCAGTTAAATACACAATTTAGTGGGCAGTGCTTATTAATAGAAACAAAAACTGCCATTACAGTATCCTCAGCGTCTCCAGCCACCCAAGGCATGGACTTTTCCACTGCTACCCTCAGGCAGACGGTTCCGCAGCATCCGTTCATGCACCAGCTGCCTGAAGGAAAGCTTCTTCCCACAGACTATCAGGCTGATGAACACTTAACACCCCTCCATCAAGATGTAGCATGCACTACACTTTAACCAATCCTTACATAAAACAATATTGCCTACAATAATTGTATCTTGTTGTATCTTGCACTGTTGTTGTATTTTGCACTGTCTGGAGCCAGCACCTAAGCTTTTCACTCAACACAGTACACGTGCTGCTAATGATGTGACAAAAAAAGTGATTTGATTTGATACAGGTTTAGTAGAACGTATCTCCCGGCCATTTACTAGACAAAAGAGACATGATACTGTATTTCACACACAGGCAGTCAGACCTGATGTGTCTAGAACTTATGATTTGCATTACTTTGGAGAAACAATACTGCCTCTTACATTTAGGCAGTCAAACCTGATCCCTCAGAACGCATCTTCCTATGTAAAATCATCATTTATACATTTAAAAATTGATCAAGGGCACAGTGGAAAAATAAGAAAACCAAGACCAATTATGTAAATTTCTTTTTCATTTCTTCATCTGTTTTATATATTACTATGTATGGCCTTGTTAAATACCGATTACCAAATACCAAAAGAAATGTGTCATATTTCAAACTGAATGTAGGTCAAAATCGATGATTAAAAACTGGGTTAGGGCGTCAGGGTTTTTTTTAAACAGCTGGAGAGCAGCTTCTACACCAGACTATAAAAAGAAATGCAGACAACAACAAGAAGAATCTATATTTTCGGATCTTTTGCCAGGTTCAGTAGACATGATACCATCCAATTTTAGCACAATCCATTTGACAGGGGAGATTTATAAATGACACTCGGCGTAAAGCAGAATCAATCTCATATAGTGTATCATATTGAGGACACAACGTTTTTTTCTGTCACATCTCAGACTTTAACTAATAGCAGCACAGAAGCTCTTTGACTGTTTAGAGCTGGTTAAATAAAAGAGAGATAAAGCTGCTGCTGTCAAATTTTTGTTTGTCCTTTCAAATGTAGAAGCTGAATGGCTTTTTTGTCTTTTAGCTGCTGAATGTAAAACAGGAGAATCTTTTGTATTAAATAATAGTAATAAAGAAATTAACAAATGAAGGTATTGATAGAGAGACTTACCTAAATGGTGGCCACATTATTACTTTCACATATTAGTTATATAATGACAATGACAAATGATATGATTTATTATTGCTAATGCTCCAATGCTTTTTATTTTAAATGTAAGTATAATAAACATATATGTATTGCAGTGGCCCAGCCAGAGTCCTGACATAAATCCAATTGAGAATCTGTGGAGTGAGCTAAAGATCAAGGTGATGGCTAAATGACCCTCCAAATTTTAATGGTATTGCTGTGGCCCAGACAGAGTCCTAACTTAAATCCAATTGAGAATCTGTGGAGGGAGCTAAAGATTAGGGTGATGGCAAGGAGACTCTCCAACCTGAAAAAGCTGGACCTCATTGCTAAAGATGAATGAGCAAAAATACCAATGGAGACATGCAAAAAAGCTGCTCAGCAATAATAGCAAACATTTGATTGCTGTAATAGCCAATAAAGGCTTTTCTATTGATTATTGATAAGAGTATAAATAATTTTGGACATGCCACTTTGGGAAATTTATATTTTTTCACAATGATGCATCTTGTACATCTTCCTGTTGTCTTTCAGGAGAAGCCTGTGTCATTTCCGGTCCAAAAATAAACTAGCTGGTTGACAAAAAGTAGCTTTGAGTCAGAATTTGCCAGGGGTATGAATCATTTCAGGATTGAAAAATCATTGCAGAATCATTCTTCACAGAACCTAAAATGTGTCCATGTACCTTTCTGCCAAAATAAAAGCGTGCACTATTGTGCAAATTAATAACAGTGAAATATTAATACTGTAAAATAAAATAATGAATGCTTAATTACTAATTACTGGCAATAATTAAATAAACACACATGTTTAACATTATTATTGTTGTTGTTGTAATTAATATTATTATTATTATGTAAATTTATAGTATACATGTATAAAGTATATGTAGTTCTAGTATATTCAAATTCACAATTCAAGGCAAATGAATTTTTCATTTTACAAAATCCTTCGGGGAAATACAGATATTAATGAGCAAAGTCCTTCCACACAATAAATGTATAATGGAAAACCTAAAGATCAAACAAATCCTTTTGCACTGTTCTAATATCTTGAGTGAGCATATAGTGAAGCATATAATGAGTTCGTAAGATGTTTCTCCTGTAAAATGTCCATTCTTGGAAACACCGGTAACCCCAAAGTGTATTTGTTTAGGTTCTACAGGGAAGATTTAGTCCAGTGTTTAGGCTCAGCTCGGGGTCTGGTTTGAGGGAATGTAGGTCGAGCGACAGCTTCAGACCCTTTTCGGAGGTTTAGCTAAACAAACCAGGCCATGGAAAATCTGCGTCAGCACTAGTAAGGCCTTTTACTGCAGATAATGCATGTTCTGTTTGGACAGATAAAGCAGTTTTAGTCGATCCAGCTGAAAAAAGTGAAATGGATTGTGCAGATTTACTTTAAGGCTGAATTTAAAGTAGGAATGGGCAGTTAAAGGGACAGAGTGTTGCTAATTAAATTGGCCTCACTTCTTAATTCTTCCATGCATCATGTATAGTCATTATCATCATCATGTATAGTCATTTTTTATAGTTATTATCATCATCATGTATAGTCATTTTCATTTATTTATAATATTTTTAATATTTTTGGCTTTTTACCTCCAGATATTCATGATGGACGCAAGATGAAGACACAAGGACAATCAAAATCAATCTAAATTATATATAAATTCATTAAGTTATAATTGTATTTGCTATTTAGTTAATTCCATCTATGATCTATTATTTCATTGATATATTACGATTTACAATGATATATTACTTTGACTGATATATTATTTAATCATATTATAATTTTATTTGCTATTTAGTTAAATCCATCAAGTAATACTCATTTATACAATACACAATTTTCATTTTTTTAACCCAATATTCATTTGGTTTTTAATGTAATACTAAAAGTGCCCCAAGCAGCAGGTTTCTGTCTATTTTTTTTAAGAGTAAAAAGTGGGTTGCTTTTATGTCGCCATGTTTGATAGCTCAAAAAAACGTCAAAGATTTATTTTCAAAAGGTGAACTTGGAACTGAAAGGAATTGAATCGGTCTAAAATGATAAATAATTTGATTACACAGCTGTCTGGAATACTTGATTCTGATTGGTCACGACATTCCAAGGTAAGTTATTCCCAGATAACAACAATTGAATCTAATATCACAGGCTGCCATTATTAAAATAATAATATATTACGGCTCCGACACTTTTATTTCAGGCTTTATTGTATGATTTATTTATATTGTATTATGCTTAAATACATATGAAAGCATAATTTTGTTCACCCACTTCACTGATACCACATGAGTTTGGACACAAGGAGAACAAGGAAACTCGACACAGAAATGCCAACTGACCCAGCCGAGGCTCGAACCAGGGACTTTCTTGCTGTGAGGTGACCGTGCTAACCACTGAGCCACCATCTGAAGGCGACATATTAGTTTTTATAGTCCAGTTAGGTTTTAGTTGATTAAAAGTCTGAGCATTTTCGTCTTATTTTAGTCAGAATCATCCATAACTGTTTTCATCTACACTCAAAAAATTAGTTTTGCTGCTTGTTCAAACTACAGTGCTTATTTAATATGAGTTGAACCAACACAGTTCTTAAGTTATTTTGGGACAGCTTAATTGTTTTATTTTCAATCAACTTAAATAGGCAAAAACCATTAAGTTGACTTAATCGATTTGCGTTGAGATAACGAAGGGATTGTGCGAGGAGATCACGTGATGAACAAAAGCCTAAAGTAAATACATACAATAACTGGTAAAGGGGCAAATCCACATGATCACATGCATCCATAAATAATAAAAACACACGAGGAACTAATCAGAAACCAGCAAAACCAAAAATAACAAGAGCAGAGAAACAGGAGACTCTTCAGCAGACATTTTGACATATTATTGCACATTTCAAATCTTTTGGCATTTCTGGTGATTTTTTTTCCCTCCCTTCAGCAAGTTTAGAAATTTTTATTTTTATTTATTTAATTTTTTTGAAGAGTCACACTCCTGTTCATCAATTTGCATTCGTTGCCAATCCACCTTCAAGTTCTGGGTTACACTTCCCCATAATCCATTTAATTATAGTGATAGTGAGAGTTTTGTAGTAGTTTTGAGTATTTTAATGTGACATTAGTCTCATAAGCATATCTGTGGCCAAAGCAAGATGTAAAAGAAGTCTTTTCTTTATTGTGTGTGTGTCTCCAGAATGTGTCTGTGAAGTTTCAGCTCAAAATACCCCTCGGATGATTTATTATACCCTGTTAAAAATGTCCGTTTTGGGGTCAGACGGAATTGCAGATGCATGTGCCTTTAAATGCAAATGAGCTGGTTATCCCCGCCCACTTTTGGGATATTTCACTCCAGAGAAGGATAACCAGGATAAACACAGTGAAAATGACAAACAGCAACTTGATGAAACTCAGACATGATCAAACAGAGACTCGCAGGATGAGCCACACACAAACGCTGTTACAATGTTCACGGTGCGCACGTTTAACACTTTGTGCTTTGCTCATCTGCTCACTGCAAATGTGACGAGATGACCACAAAATGAGCAAATACCCAAAGTATAGAGGTTCATTACAGATAAGTTACTGTACAAAATAAACACGATTTCAGTTGTATGACCAATCAAATGCTTGCTATATAGGCATGGGATGATAATTGTTTTCAAGGTATACCGCCATTATTTTCTGCTATACCATATATCTGCTATACCGTATGTGTAAGATTTTTTTTATTTACAGTTTTTTGTAGTTTTTTTTAGGACAATATCTCCAGCAGAAAAGATATCTAAAGATGCTGTTGTAAATACATCTGTGTTATTGAAACAAATGAAGACAGTGGAGGTCAAGGATACACTTGAATTATTTAGTCTGACATGTTTACTGCCCCAAAATATTCTAATGTGTCTCAAAATAAAATATATTGTGTTCAAAGAGGAAAAAAGTTGTTGTCTTTTACCAAGACATTTATAAAGAATATATTTTAGAGCAGTAATCACAATACTGTCAAACCGTGATATTTTTATCCAAGGTTATCATACCGTCAGAATCTTATACCAGCGCATGCCTATTGCTATAATTGCTTGTAGGTATTTTTGCTCATTCATCTTTGGCGATGGAGAGTCTCCCGGCCATTACTCTGATCTTTATCTCCCTCTACAGATTCTCAATTGGCTTTAGACCAGGACTCTGGCTGGGCCACTGCAATACGTTAATGTTTTTGTGCGCTAACTATTTATTCACCACTTTTGCTGTGTGTTTTGCTGGGTTTTTTTTTTTTGCTAGTGTTTTGCTTTAAATTAAAGTAAATCTTACTTTAAATTGCAATCACAATTGTGATCAGATAAATCGCAATTCGATTTTTTCTCCAAATCGTGCAGCCATAATGTGAAAGTGTTGTTGTTTTTTCAATGCACCACTTTAGAACTGCCTGATTTTGTTCTTGTAATGACATTTTAATGTGTTGGAATAATTTAAAGAGGTTAGGTTTTGCAAAATGTCAAGCTTTTAACCTAAAGCAATCATCTGACTAAAGCGAATAAGAACTTCGACTGCTGTTCTTGCAGTTGTGTGTAATTATTGAGTCAGTAAATGGAATGAGGAAATTGAAATAATTGTATTTTGAGCCTAAAGGGATCTGTTAATTGAGATCTGCTATATTTGAGGCTGAACGCTGGCGATAGATTTTCTGATGAAATAAAGAAGAAACAATATTTTGAGAGGAATTCCATAAGCATTTTTATTCTCACACTTTTAAAAACTCTTTTGTATTAGTACAAATATCATGGCCCTTGATTTACCACTGTCTTAATATCTTAAGATGATAATTAAATTCATGACCTTCCATTGTCAATGAACTACAGAAAGCATTGGAAATCTTTACAATTGTCCAAGGAAGCAGACACTTTGATGTTTGCTCTCTTTTATCTGTTTGAAATGCCAGTGTGAATTATCATATATGACCCAGAGCTGTCATGTCAAGTCTTTTTATACTGCGTTCACCTCTGTTTTAGAGAAGCTTGGTTCAACTCTTGACATGTCATGCCCTTTGAATGTCTTTCTCAAATTTTACCCAAATGAACTGAAATAAAACATTCATAATTAAAGAAATAGTTCACTCAAAAAAAATTTATTTACTCACTATTTAATCTTCCCCAAGTGGTTCCAAACCTTTATGAGTTTCTTTATTCTGTTAAACACTAAAGAATATGGGCCCTAGCATACACCCACTGCATGACGTGTTTAGCACGATTTGTTGCTATTTTCAGACCAGCACAACTGAAATTTTCACGTTTTGTGCCACGTTGTTTAAATAATAAATCCATGTGTGCCACTTTGTGGACTCATGGGTGTTCCAGTCAAAAAAGGAGGAGTGTTAGGGCACATTTTTGGCGTGTTGCTATTTTGAGGAACTGAAATAGACCGTGCCATTGACCAACTGAAAGTTGCTCTAAAGTTCAGCGCAGAGCGCGTTAGTTATGCACCTACCCAGGTCCAAACGCTTACACATTACTTAATACACACAGGATGTTCAGCAATACACAAATATCTTCACATATAAAAAACATGAAAGGACATTAAATATTATTTTCTACATACATTTCAAAACAACTGACTAAAATTCCTTCTTCATGTCGGGGGCTTTTTTCAGTTTATTCATGACAATTTGCATTTGTATAATGTTATTATTATTAGAAGTATTATTAATTATATGCATATTTATATTTGTTTTAATAAAAACAAGTTTAGCTTTGTCCACCTGTCGGGTTTCGGAGACGTCTACATCACCATATGGGGCATAAGAACAGAACGTGTGTTTGGATATAACTCTGTTTTTTGCCCACACTTGTTATTATTGCTCATTTATTAGTTTGCTGGAGATTAGAACTGAATTTAGAAATAGTTTTGAAACAAATCTTTGCGCTTAACAAACGAAATTAAATATGTAGGCTGATGGATGTCTTCAGTGGATTGAGTACAACACCATTTTCCACTAAAGTAAAGGAGTAAAGTAAAGAGTAAAAGTAAAGAGAAAGTAAAGAGTCTGAATGGAGGAGGCCTGTTCTTTATCCTCACACTGCAGATGGTTTGTTCAATTGTTTTCTCGCTAGTGAAGTGTACAGTTTTTACACTTATAAAGTCGATCATGTGAATAGCAAATGCACCATGGTGTGACGAAACTGAGTTTTAGAAGGAATGGGAGAAGAGACTCTGATTGGTTTAATGCATGTTTTGCTCAAAACAGGGCGACACGGTGGCACAGTAGGTAGTGCTGTCGACTCACAGCACGAAGGTCGCTGGATTTCCAAAGATTCCAAAGATTGGTGAATCGGGTAAGCTAAATTGTCCGTAGTGTATGTGCGCAAATGAGAATGTATGGATGTTTCCCAGAGATGGGTTGCGGCAGGAAGGGCATCCGTTGCGTAAAACAAATGCTGGATAGGTTGGGGGTTCATTCCGCTGTGGTATAAAAGGACTGAGCCAAAAAAAATGAATAAATGAATGCTCAAAACACACCCATAACTCATTTAGAGAATAAACACAACACTGTTAGACCATGCGCCGGGGCACAAAGCATATTTTTATGTCCTTAAAATAGCAAAAGTGGACTCGGACACGCCCTTAATGCTTCTGCACCATGCATTTTAAACATTACGCCTAGATCGTTAAAATAGAGCCCTATATTTTGAAGAAAGCTGAAAACAACTAACTGTTAATTTCCATAGTAGGATAAACAAATAAGAAATAAATGGTTTCAACATTTTTCAAAATATCTACAAATGCTAAAAAAATCCCTTATTTTATGTTATTTTCAGGCAGCTGGAGTTCCTGAAAAAAAATGTGAAATAACGGTCGTTAAATTACAGACATTTAGCATAAAATAAAGGACTTTAAATTACAGGAATTTCTTTAAATTAAAATCTCCAGTAAATTTCTGTAATTTACCATCTGTTATTTTACAGTAAATGTCTGTAATTCAAGGGTGTCCAAGCTCGGTCCTGGAGGGCCGGTGTCCTGCAGATTTTAGCTCCAACTTACTTCAACACACCTGTAAGGATGTTTCTAGAAAGCCTAGTAAGAGATTGTTTAGCTGGCCCAGGTGCGTCTGGAACTAAACTTTGCAGGACAACAGCCCTCCAGGACCGAGTTTGGACACCCCTGCTGTAATTTAACAGCCGTTATTTTACTTTTATTAACGTTTTTTGCTGCTGAAAAAAACAACAACACATGAAATAACAGTTTTTTTATATTGTACTTTTGTGTTTAACAGAGAAAAGAGACTTGTAATGGTTTGAAATGGTCAGTTAATAATTACAGAATATATATTTTTGGGTGAACTATCCCTTTAAGTAAGCACAGACTCTAATAAATTAAGCATCGTGTTTTATTTACCCTTAATTACACACCCCATAATCAACACATGCCTAATAAAGGAAGGATGTTAACAAAGCTGGAATAAACAGTGTTCATGAATGAAAACGAGACCTTGTTTCAGGTCTTCAAGGCTTTTTTCCAACATCTGCTTGTTAAAAATCAGTCAAGTAAGCTATTTTTCATCAGGCTATGTATCGATTCAACGTATAGTATGTTGACTGAATCTTGTGCAGTACCTTTGCAACATGGCTGTGATTGATGCATTCAGGCAATGGATGTTGCTTCTGAATAATGCATCACATTAGGTGTTACCCTGCAATCAGGGACATAGGATTATAAAGAGCTTCTGTTCACAAATCGAGACATTGAGAGATGTGTGTGTGTGTGTACAGTGAGCCATGCTGAGTGATTCAAAAGGGTCCATCTTTTACTGAGCTTGACACAACCTGTAATAGAATTTTCAAGTAAGCTCCTTGGCATTTATTTTGTGTAACTTTCAGCAGACATGTTTGCTTCAGTGTATTCAAATGTTAGAGCTTGACGCAAGGTCTGTGTTTACAGTATGTTTATGATGCATCACATGTTATGATCGCATGCATGGCTTTTAGATTCTGGGGTGATTTAAACATTTCTTTGGCAGATTTCATCACTGTTGTGGAACAAACAAACAAACAAATAAACAAATAGGGATGAGCCGATACCCCTTTTTTTTCAAACCGATACGAGTACAAGTATTTTAATTTGTGCACTCATCGACAGGGACGTGCAGAGACCTTTTAAGGGACAGGGGCTCAAATGGAAAAAGGGCACTTTTTATTAAATAACAATAATTTAATAAATAAAATATATTAAAGGATATTTCACCCTAAATTCACCATGCACCCTTAAAAGGACAGTTCATTCAAAACTGAAGATTCTGTCATCATTTACTCTCCTGGTACTTGTTCCAAACCTATTTGACTTTTTTCTTCTGTTGAACAAAGTAATATTTTGAAGAAAGCAGGAAACCTGTAACCATTGACTGTCATAGCATTTATTTTTCCTGCTCTGGAAATCAGTGATTTCAGGTTTATAGCTTTCTGTAAAATATATTCTTTAATCTTTAATTCTTTAGTGTTCAACAAAATAAAGAAACAAAGATTTGGAACCACTTAAAGGGGAGTAAACGTTCATTTTTGGGTGAACTATCCCTTTCCATCTATTACTTTTGTTTGAGTTTTTTTTTTCTGTTGAACAAAATAAAATATTTTGAAGAATGTAGGACACACTGATAGCCCCTGACTTCCATAGTTAGCCTATATGTACTTATTTTTATAGCTTCAATTAACATGATATATTCTGAATAAATGACTGCAAAATGAGAGGGGAACATATTCACTATCCCACAAGTGGTTTCACTTTTCAAATTGTCGGTTCGAGGCTCACTTGGAGCGTGTAGATTAAAACCAAGATACGCTTTAAAAAAAAATTATGTTTGACAGGGAAAGTTGTCCTTAAATAGAACACACATTAACTTATACACATATATTACATTATTAGTAGTATTTAAAAACTAATTATTATCCCCAGGAAAAGGGTACTTTCTCTCCAGGAGAAAAAAAGGCAGGGGCTCAAGCACCCAAAGCCCCCCATCTGTCTGCTTAAAGAGGCTGCGCAGAAACTCAAATTTTAATTTGTTGACGGTTTGAGATACCTGTCGTAATTGAGTGACTTGTCGGTCCGACAACATTTAATTGGATAAACATTTTTTAGTCTTTTGCCTCACCCAGATTATAAAAACACATTTAAATAAATTTAGATCGTTTACCATTGGAATGTAAAGAGACTTTTAACCAGCACAACAAAACATGTTTTTGAAGACGATCACCTACTGCACTTTTAAGCATGGACATCTAAAGGAGGAGTTATTCTTGCGCTGACATGCATCCACAACTTTACACATTACACAAAGTGTTTGCAGTGTACGTTAACTTATGGAGTCACTCTCTTGACATATTGTGGACACGTAAAATCCTGTTATGCAGAGTTCTTTCATATTCACGAGTCCTGCCGTAAATCCGCAGTCACTCAAAAAATACTTTTACTCTATGTTCAAACTACTTATTCAAAATGAGCTGAATCATTTCAATTCTTTCAAGAGTTCACACTTAGCTGATGATTGGTAATAAAGCTAGTTTGGCATGCTGTCCCGAGAGAGAGCCCTGAGCTCATAAGATCCTCAAGCCTGGGGCTCCCTCACGTTTGCAGGGCGAGAGGGGAGTTTGAGCTCAGGTAGATCTCGAGAACCCCCCGCCCTCCTGCTGCTTATAAATTGTTATGAGGGTATGCTGCTGGTGGAATTTGGTTATAGAGCTGATTTGTTTAAGTCAGTTTTTGTATGTCTCATGTTTTGGACTGTGGGAGGAAACCGGAGGACCCGGGGAAAACCCACGCGAGCACAGGGAGAACATGAACTCCGCACAGAAATGTCTACTGGCTGGGTAGAGGCCCAAACCAGAGGCATTCTTGCTGTGAGGCAACAGTGCTAGCCACTGGGCCACCATGCTGCTCTATAGAGGAAAAGGGGGGAGAGGGGGTGGAAGGGGGGATTCTTCGAGACGAAGATGACTAAGGTGCTTTGGTTATTTATACTAAGTTGGGAATCGTCTGATTGGTGGATTGTGCATTAGCTTGACTCTGGGCCAGCTGTGTCAATCATAAGCAAGCGCTCCTCTCGAAATTAGTTTAGAACTAAACTTCACTAAGTTTTTGGGGGGGGGACAAATTATTTTACGTTCAATCCACTATTTATAAAATGCAATTAAGCTAACTTACTCGATTTGTGTTGGGACAACATGAAGGAATTAAGTTAACTTAATTGTTTTATGTTCAGTCCACTTCAATTTGTAAAAACAAATAACTTGTACCCAAACAAACCTCAAGAATTGTGTTATTTCAGCTCATTTTAAATAAGTTATTTGACCAAACATTTTTTTTGTGTGTAAATTACGTCTTTGTCTGATTTTTTGTTGATTTTGTCGGGCCTTTAATCACAAAAAACAAACAAACTGATTTTCAATTGATGCAGAATCATGCAGATCTAATTTGAAGCATGACTGCATCTGACGCGTATTAGTTGGTTGTGGCGTTTGGGACAGTGTTACAGTACATTGACTGCTGCTGGCATGCACTTATATGAGGCGGTCTGGCAGCGACTGCAGAAGTCTAGCTTGGCAGAGTCCTTGTTCTTGTCACTTATATCCAGAGGTAGGTGTAAGCAGACTTCCACAAACCTGCCAACAGAAATTACAGTATCTGTCAAGTTCAGAAGTGGAGCTGTGCACAGACTCCCAGACACCACCGAAACACTGACCTTCAGGCTTTTCTTAGTTATTTTAGATTATTTTACATTACTCTCAGTGGTGGAAAGAGTACTGAGAAATCTACAGTAAAAGTACTAGATCATAGTCACCAAACATTCACTCATTTTCAGAATTTTAACCTATTAAATGCTAGTTTGCTTACAAAATGGCAGTTTTTGTTTTGTTTATTTGGTATATATATATTTTTTTTTCAGCTAAACTACACTAAACAATACTTTCCCAGTATTTCCTTTAGGACTTTTTTCCAGCTGTGGCATTTCAATGACAAATGTCGTGAGCGCAGTATTACAAGTCGAGATCGCATTCATGCAATACGAGCATGTGAATCTCTTTGCTTGCACGCCAATTTCCGCTGTTTGTGAACAAAACTTCTTGCACGGCCTCAAATATATGCTGCTCAAGCACAGGTTTTCTTGTGCGCTCTCAAATAAACATTTCTGAAGTGCGATTTAGTGTGTTTATGTAACAAGAATGTCTCCAACATTTCTTAGATTTGCTGGTAATATTTGTGTTATGAACTGCACACTGTTTTGGTGCGTGTATTGTGTGCATGTTCTTTCTTTCTCGATCTTTCTCTGTCTCTCTCTCTCTCTCCCTGCGATGCCATTTTTCACAGGTACCGTCTACTTCGCAACACTATTGGCTGACAGGACTGCCAATCTTTATTAACTGTGTGACGACTTCTGTTCTCTTTGCCAGTCACACGCTGTGCAGAGCCCTTTAAATCTGAAGCGGCAACGGGAAGAGATCAGCTGTTGTTGTTTGGCGGTGTTCGTGTGTTTTGTAGCTGATACTGCTGTGATTTTGAGTGAGATTTGCTGATGTTGATTTTGAGTGAAATTTACTGATGTTGACTTTGAGTAAGATTTGTTGTTAGAGTTCTGACGTGTGTTTTACATCTTTAGTCCGCTAATGCTTCATTCAACAACTTTTGTGACTTGCAGACAAGGGAGATCTGGAACAACATAGTAAGTCACGTGACATACATACCTTGCACGCAGGATTATTGATGTATAGACACACTAGTTATCGAAGTGCGCTAATTTTGTATTTATATTTTTAGTTAGAGTAAGTTCAGGGCGCTTTTGCGCTGAAGACTTTTCATAGTTTTCTTTCTTATTCAAAGGATTGGGGAGGAGATTAAGGGAATATTTTTGTTATATTTATTTCTTTGATTTCCTAGTGCAACTTTCAGTCCCTCTCCCTAATGTCTTGGTTCTTTTCAAATTCATTATTGTTTGTAAATATTGTAAATACTGGGAGCAATAAATCTTTGGCGGTGCTAAGTCATTGTTTTGTGTTTTCTCTTGCCGTCTTTATCATCAGTTTATTCTTTGGTCATCTCTATGTTACTCCTTTTTAATTCCCTAGACATATTTCCATCAGGGCTTGTAACAATTTGCCACTGATGCGTCCTGAAGTAAAGTGAAAGGCTATTAACTTCTTTCAGATAAAGTCAGTGTATGTATGCAGAAGCACAGATCTTTATATGTAAAGTATAATTATGGAAACAGTGTCCATCATAACTGAAAGCTACGTCGTGTTTGCTGGCCTCAAGCATCGCGCAGCCTGGTCAGTCAGTCAGTCAGTCAGTCAGTCAGTCAGTCAGTCAGTCAGTATGTAATCTTAAAGGGATAAACAAATAACACACAGCACTACTACCATTACAAAAAAGTTCACTCTGTTAAGCTGCGATTATAACCCGCTATTTTAAAAAAACAGCTTCGACTGAATGTTTTGAATGGGAAGCTGTAATGTAGCCGTTGCGGGAATTAATTTTGGTGTGGCGCCTCCTGCCATTGGAGAATGAAAATCTGTGAAAATGTCTTTGCTCTCTTAACTAAAATTTCACAGGAGGGCTAATAATTTTGAGATCAACTGTAAGTGAAATGGACAAAAAAACTCCCATGAGATCACACAGGGGTTCAAATGTGACATGCATATTAATTGAATCCATTAATGTTGCATAAAATCTAAATCTCGTCATTGTCTGCAGTGCATTAACAGCAGGTTTCTGTCATCGCTGGGCCAGTAATTGAAGATTATGACAAGTACAGGTGACTACAAAGTGAAGCCACCTCTAATGCTGAAAGTCATCTCTGCCTGCAGGCGAGGAAACTTACAAGGGTTCACCATATGCCATATCAATCATTGCTACTATTTATAGATCGCAGAGCCGTCACTGGAATACAAAAATGTCTAAAGTAGGTTACCTTCAGAGAGCATGATCTGGTGCAAAACTGACAGTGGAACAACCCATGGGTCAAAGTCTATTTGCTGCTTGATTTTTTGCTGTTTTATGGTGAGGTTTTTTTTTTCATGGTTGAGATGCAAATACAAGCATGCATTACCATTTTTGGATTTCAAAATAAAAATAAATAAATAAATAAATATATATAATTGTTTATAAAATAAGTATATATGCCAAATTAATTAGGTATAAAAAGAATATATTTAATTTTAAAACAATTAAAAATGTTTAAATAAAAAGATCTAAAGAAAAAAAACTTTATATCAACTTTAGAATTTTATACATTTATATGAAAAAAAAGATAAGATTTTTTTAATTAAGACTTTTTTCCTTTACATTTTTTTTATTATTATTGCATTTAAATTTTCTACCGATTTTAGATTTTATAGGATTGTCCATTTTTTTTGACAATCTGCTTTATTGGATTTATATAGATCTGTCCTGTACCAATGGATAGATTATAACTATTCTAAAATAAATCTGAACTATTCTTCAGAAATTAAGTGTAGGATGTAGTTACTTTTGCAACACCTCATTGAAAATAAACGTACTGTTTTTGTTATGTGACCCCATTCTTATGTAAATAGACATAAATGTCAAATAATACTGTTTTCTAAGGGGGTGTAATACTGCAAACACTATATATATTACAATAAAATAAAATAAAATAAAATACTAAACAAAATAAACTTAAGTTTAATTAAACTAAATAAAACAATAATATAAAATACTAAAACTAAAAAAACAAAAAACATTGAACAAAAAAAAATTAATAAAACTCTAAACTGAAATCAACTAAAATTAAATTAAACTGAATAAAACAATAATATAAAATACTAAAACTAAAACAAAAAACAAAACTGAATTAAATAAAACATTTTATAAAACTCTAAACTGAAATCAATTAAAATTGAATTAAACTACATTTTTTAAAAATCCTATAAAATACTACTAGAATAAAATTAAACACAAATATCGGTGACACTTTATTTTGATGGTCCCTATTGCACATTTTGTTGACTAAATGTTGCAACGTTGCATTGCAACTACATGCCAATTATGTCTCCAAAAACACACAAAAGACATTGACCTATGGTGTGCTTTATATATATTTGATTATCTTACGCACTTTACACAAGCATTTCATATATGTCAAATAAAAGCCAGTTTACAAGGTCAGCATCAAGGTGAACGGTCATGTCAGCAGTCAGCTCTACTGTACTTGTGATCGGGTCACAGATGAAGCCGAGTGTCAAGTTTTCTGAAGACATGTTGTGTAACAGATCACATAACGAGGACAAAGCATCCTGTCAATCAAGCGGCTACTGTGTCAACAGGCCCATTTCAAGCCAGCCCATTCAGGGCTAATGCTTGGCTAACAGCCACGCTAAAACTGCTAATACTATCCATCATCTCCACTTCATCCCCTCCGGAGAGAGAACAAACGGACGGCCACCATATGAGGCCATTGGAGCTAATGGAAAATTCATTAGCTAAGTCCTCCAGCAGACAGCAGCTAATGTTCACCAGGCTGAGTTTAAACTACAGAGCTAATTGTGGTGACAGTAACGTTACTGATCTCAGCTGGGCTTTCGGCAGCTGTATTATGTTAAAATAATGATCGTTTGTTGTCTTATTTGTTGTCAACAGCATATTTAAGCAGATCCATTGGAGAAAAAAATAAGGATATAACAAATAAGCAAAACTGAAACTAAAATAAAGATAATATACAAAACATTTTATAATTTTTTTCTAAATATGCATAAATATTCACAATACGTACAATAGTCACAATAATAATACAAAACTACTTTAGAAATATAATAATAAATGCCAATATAAATATACAGAAGATAGACAGTGTTATATATAACCACACAAAACTCTCATGGTAACACAAAAATAATTGCAAATAAATAATTGCAATAAACAATAATACGTTTTGAAACCATTTTGTGTTACTGATTATATATATATTATAAATAAATATATATATATATATATATATATATATATATATATATATATATATTAGGGCTGTCAAAAAATGTATCGTGAATAATCACATCCAAAATAAAAGTTTAACATAATATTCGTGTGTGTACTGTGTATATTTTATTATGAATATATAAATACACACATGCATATACTTGATAAAATGTTGGTTTATATTTA
>CAIGQQ010037913.1:2803208-2824057 GCA_903798035.1 Danio albolineatus | reverse complement strand
ATATAAGCAGATCTGTTGAAAAATAAAACATTTTTATTATTATTATTATTATTATTATTATTATTATTATTTTATTTTTTATTAAGCAGATTTGTTGGAGAAAAAACATTATTATTATTATTATTATTATTATTATTATTATTAAGCAGATCAAATGGATAAAAATATTATTATTATTATTATTATTATTATTATTATTATTATTAAGCAGATCTGTTGGTGAAAAAAACCAACATTATTATTATTTTTATTATTATTATATTATTATTATTATTATTATGCAGATCTGTTGGAGAAAAAAGAATATGCGGCATGGTTTTAAATGACAAATTGATAAATGATAAATATAAAACAAATGAACAAATGTAAATTTAATAAATTGCATCTAAAATAAAGAAAATACATATCAAATATAAATGTATTCAATCAAATATAATACACCAATATTCAATGTCTTTTTTCAACCGTGCTACCCTACGGCACCTTGGCGCCCCTCTATGTCTTTTTTTTTCTAAATAAACATGCAGTCACAACAACAACAAAGATCCAAAAGCCTATACAAATATAATATACACAAGGCAGACACTTACTACGTTTACATGGACATCAGTCATCGAATTGTTTGCCTTAATCTAATTAAGACAATAATGAGATTAAGGCATTTTGATGAGTTGCTTTTTCACCACGTTGTCCGCATTTCCTCTGGAGTTTCAAGTAATTGCAGATGTTTAATTGCAGTTAGGTACTTTCACTTTATTCAGGAACATTTCATGCACCCCCACGTGACAAACGAGATATTGGATGCAACTATGAACTGCTGAAAGAGTGTTGTTTTAATGGAAGTTCATACTGCATGATGAATGGAAGAGAAAAAAATATGTGTCTGTGGTCAAACGGTCGTGTGCGTGTTTGTGTGTGTCAAAACGCGATTAAAAGTCCTACATGACGGTAATAGTTTGATTAAGGTGTTTACATGTCTGTACTGCACTTTAGTAATGCGACTAAGATCGGCATACTCCACATGTCTTAATTCGATTTCTCTTTAGTTCGATTATGACCTTAATCGGATCACATTAATCAAAAATCGCTGTTTACGTGGTAGACTCTTAATCAGAGTATTGTCTTAATCGCATTGAAATCGAATTATTGGTGTCCATGTAAACGAACTCAGTGTTACTGTATATATAAAAACACAACATCTCATGGTAACACAAAAAAATATATATATTTATACATACACATACTAAATCTATAATCCGCAAAAAATCTAGATATTGCCACAAGCGCTTGATTATTCTCTTCATGTTTGATCCATTCATCTGTTTCTATCATCTTTATTCTCATGAAGCAATAGCTGAGAGTAGCCAACATCTTCTTCAATAATGTATGTGGAAATTCGCATCGTCAAAATTAGCGTTATCGCAATAAATACTAGAAAACATTGTGATATAATCTAAAATCCATATCGCCCATCCCTAACGCCAACGACTTGGGTTCCTTTTCACACTAATGATACATACAGGAACATATTAACAATTTAGAAAGGATTTATTTTCATGCAGTTCTTTGCACAACAACAAATAAACACCACAAAACAATTTAACACTGTCAACGATTTGTTATCGAATATGTGGGTCACTAGTTGATCTGTATGACAAACCCTGCCTTCTCATGGACGAATATCAAAAAAGTCGTTTATCTGAAATTTACATCAAAATATATTGAAGTAGCATATCATATTCTAAGTAATAATATAATATATTATATGCTAAGTAATAGTATAATCTATCCTAGGTAGCATATTTCAGATTTGCACAAAAGTAGACAGTGCCCTCTAGTGGATTTTTCTTCTGAAACGTGCAAT
This sequence comes from Danio albolineatus, assembly GCA_903798035.1. Classification (NCBI taxonomy): domain Eukaryota; kingdom Metazoa; phylum Chordata; class Actinopteri; order Cypriniformes; family Danionidae; genus Danio; species Danio albolineatus. The sequence goes on along the minus strand of CAIGQQ010037913.1, from coordinate 2,822,193 downwards.
ACAACCAACCCCGGAGCAATGTATTCTCCTTTTCTTTTTGTTTTTTTCAATGAGGCTTGGCTGTTTTCTTTCTCTTCATCAACATTATGCACCAAAAAGAAGCTGAACAGGTAAGATTTTAATCATATTCACAAAGTATTCCAAAAGTAAATAAACTGGCCTCGATATTTTGAAGTGCGCTAACGACGCACCTCAGTTTATTACCGAACGCTGATTTACTTGATCAAAGTCAGTGGAATCTAATGACAGCGGGTGCCAGAGATATCTCCATATTCACAGCGTCATCATTTATTCATCCTGGGCTGCTGAGCTTAATCTGTACACAGAGGCCATTCATCATCATGAAGAGCTCTAAGAGGCAGACAAGCCACAGAAAATACTGATATTAATCAAGCGCCACCGGGACTGGATCACATCTAAAAACTCGGAGGCGGCACACTGTACTCCAGGGGAAAAGTACAATGCTGGATAACATTGCAATGAGAATAGAAGGGCTGCACAATATATTGTTTCAGCATTGATACGATAGCAACCGTCACATATGCAATATTGAGTCTGAATTCTGGGCTCAATGGTTAGCACTGTAGCCTCACAGCAAGAAGGTTGCAGGTTTGAGTCCCAACTGGGCCAGTTGGCATTTCTGTCTGGAGTTTACATATTCTCCCAGTGTTGGTGTGGGTTTTCCCCACAGTCCAAAGACATGCGCTATAGGGGAATTGGGTAAACAAAATTGGCTGTAGTTTATGAGTGTGTGAGAATGAGAGAGTGTATGGGTGTTTCCCGCTTTTGGGTTGTGGCTGGAAGGGCATCCGTTGCGTAAAACATATGCCAGAACAATTGGCGGTTCATTCTGCTGTGGCGACCCCTGATAAATAAGGGACTAAGCCAGGGGTGGGCAAACTCGGTCCTGGAGGGCCGGTGTCCTGCACAGTTTAGCTCCAACACTAATCAAACACACCTGAACATGCTTATCAGTGTCTTCAAGATCACTCGAAATCTAGAAGCAGGTGTGTTTGATTAGAGTTGGAGCTAAACTGTGCAGGACACCGGCCCTCCAGGATTGAGTTTGCTTACCCCTGGACTAAGCCCTAAGGAAAATGAATGAATGAATGAGTCTGAATGAGTAAGTTGGTGTATTATCATTACAAAAACACTTGAATTTCAAGAGATTCTCATATAGGTTACATCAACATATATCCTAAGTAGCATATTTCAGATTCACACAAATGTAGACAGCACCCTCTAGTGGATTTGTCATCTGAAACATGCAATAAAACGCACCTAGAGCATTGTATTTCACTTTTTTTATACTGTTTTTATAAGGCATTTATATGACTTTTCTTACATAGAGTTGTTGAAAAGTCCAAATATCTTCATTTCAAAGTGAAAATAAGATTATTTTACTTGCCTAACTCAGAGATAATTGTACTTGTTTTAAGGAAAAACTCATCATTTTGACATATTTTGTCTATGAGCATAATATATCTATGAGATAATAACATCTATGAGCACTTTCAATCTGGGTTTCGTCCCAAACATAGCACAGAAACAGCCCTTACTAAGGTTGTAAACGATCTTCTCTTAGCTGCTGATTCTGGTTATCTGTCTATACTTATCCTCTTAGATATTACTGCGGCTTTTGATACTATTAGTCATTCACTGTTATTGGAACGACTGGCTTCTATAGGAATAGCTGATGATGCACTTCGCTGGTTCTCTTCTTATTTAAGTGACAGAAAACAGTTTGTGCAGATAAAGAATAGACGCTCTGATCCTGTTTCAGTCATTCATGGTGTTCCTCAAGGGTCAGTATTGGGCCCGCTTTTATTTATTATTTATATCTTACCTCTAGGTCATATATTTCGCTCTTATGGCATACATTTTGATTTTTATGCAGATGATACACAGGTTTATATCTCCACAAAACCTACAACATCTCACCCCCCTTCTGGCCTTACTAAATGTTTACATGAGATTAATATATGGATGACTAATAATTTCTTAAAATTAAATGCCAGTAAAACTGAAGCCCTTCTTGTTGGCTCTAAGCCTGTTTTATCCAAAGCTCAATCTCTTACCCTGTTTATTGAGAACTCCCTTGTCAATTTTTCAACTCATGTTAAAAGTCTTGGGGTTATACTAGATGGCATGCTCTCGTTTGGTTCTGCCTTTTTTCATCTGCGTAACATTGCAAGACTTCGCTCTTCACTATCTCAACAAAGCACTGAAGTGCTTGTTCATGCTTTGGTTACATCACGGATTGACTACTGTAACTCTCTCCTGTCTGGCATTCCTGATAAGCAACTCCATAGACTACAGTTAATTCAGAATTCAGCAGCTAGGATAGTTACCTGCTCGCGCACTTCTGATCATATAACTCCAATTCTATTCTGCTCACTATCGTATACAATATCGTATACGTATTTCCAATTTTAAATCTCAGATAAAAACATTTTTGTTTAGGATAGCTTTTAATGATTTGCTGGTTTGATGTTATGTTGACTGTTATTCTTACTGCTTGTATTTTTATGATGTGTTTGTGATCTACTGTAAGGTGTCCTTGAGTGTCTTGAAAGGCCCCTATAAATTCATTCATTCATTTTCTTTTCGGCTTAGTCCCTTTATTAATCCGGGGTCGCCACAGCGGACTGAACCGCCAACTTATCCAGCATTTTGTTTTACGCAGCGGATGCCCTTCCAGCCACAACCCATCACTGGGAAACACATTCATACATTCTCATTCACACACATACACTACGGACAATTTAGCTTACCCAATTCACCTGTACCGCATATCTTTGGACTGTGGGGGAAACCGGAGCACCCGGAGGAAACCCACGCAACCACGGGGAGAACATGCAAACTCCACACAGAAATGCCAACTGGCCTAGCCGGGGATCGAACCAGCGACCTTCTTGCTGTGAGGCGAACGTGCTACTCACTACGCCACCGTGGCGCACGCCAATAAATAAAAGGTATTATTATTATTATTATTATATTTTTTCTGAAGTTGAAAACAAAACAATATTTTTACTTGATCTTCTAGATATTTAGACTAGAAATGAGACAATGCACATTAAAGTAAAGCATTTTTGTATGTACATTTTGTGGTTATTCAATTTCTGTAGACTGAACACTGTTAGACTCCCCAGAAATCTGTCAAATAATGCTATTCAAACTATCTTGAGAAACTATTCATATCGCAACATTTAATCGCAGGGAAATAAAATATTGCAATACCAATATTATTTTTCATTATTGTGCAGGCCTAAAGAATACTGTATAATAAGTACATGTTTTCATGCCAATGATACACCAATACAACACAACTGATCAGATCTGATTTGTTAGAGTTGTTGATGGTGATAATATGAAAAAATATATATTTCTGGCTACATTAAATGTGGTTTCATGGTATTAAGATTAGGTATGCAAAATTATGGCTGCACAATATATTTTAAAAAGTATCGTTCATTCATTTTCTTTTCGGCTAAGTCCCTTTATTAATCTGGGGTCGCCACAGCGGAATGAACCGCCAACCTATCCAGCCTTCGTTTTACGCAGCGGATGCCCTTCCAGCCGCAACCCATCTCTGGGTAACATCCATACACACTCATTCACACACATACACTACGGACAATTTAGTCTACTCAATTCACCTGTACCACATGTGTTTGGACTGTGGGGGAAACCGGAGCACCCGGAGGAAACCCACGCAACCACGGGGAGAACATGCAAACTCCACACAGAAATGCCAACTGACCCAGCCGAGGCTCGAACCAGCGACCTTCTTGCTGTGAGGCGACAGCACTACCAACTGCGCCACCATTTCGGCCATCGTTATCACAATAATAGTATATTCAATATCCATATCGCAAGAAAGTGCAGTAAGTTAAGTTTATGTGCCAAGCATTTGTGTGCGACATGTTTAGGTTGTTTATCCAAATCTGACCAATCAGATGAGGCCTTTACTATCTTTATCCGGGCCTCTCCAGTAGACAAGAGAGAAAAATGACAACAGTCAATAAGGATCAGAAAGTCATTTGTGTTGTTTGAAAGTCTAAATTTGTGCACCTCGACATACTTGATTTTCTTTTATGAATTAAATTAGTTTAGAAAAATATCTAGTATATGTTTATTTTAATTTTATAATCATATAAAATAAATGAAAACATAAACATAAAATAAACATACATTTATTTTTAAAAATGCTAAAAAAAAATGCTTTTTGCAAAAAAATATCTGTAGTAATTATTGCATATTGAATATTTGAACAGTGCCGTGTAGCCGTAATGCAAATATTATGTAAATATTACCTTCTTAATGACATTAAGTATAATGATAATGTTATTAATTACATACTTAATTACATATTTAGTAAGCAAACAATTCTTTACATTTAAATATTAAATTTAGAAACTTTTGAAAAATATATATATAATAGTTTTGAGGTGATTTTAAATGTGAATAAATAGGACAGTATTGGCAGGAAATCATAGATAGCAGAAAAAGGACCTTGAATTAAAATTAACAATATTAAATGTATTTATTGAGTAAAAAAAACTGTAAAATGACACATGGAATCTACTCCTAAAGCAAAACTAGCTACAAATTACTGCCTCGCTTCCATTTCTATTCAGATGTTTCATACTGTAAACGAGTAAACTTAAAACAACCCATTTTTTTGTTGAGTATGGTACTAAATGCAATGCTTTCCAACTCTGCATAATGAAATATTAATGCTGTGAATATTATTAAGAAACTGTAACTGTGCCTTTAGATGATGAATGACTCACTTTATCCCAATTCATGCATTAAATATGTTCTTCTTTCTACTTTTGTGCACTGCAGTGTCTGAATATACACTACAGCTGTAACATACAGTATTGCAGAGTCAGTGAGTAAACTGTGGACACATTAGAAATCTGTCATTGCCACCTGCTGGACAAAATGGGCTTCAAAATACAGTATCACCTAGAAAGGGACTTTAGAGTTTCAATCAAACTGAATTTAAGCTCTTCTCGTGAAATACAGGAGGATTATGATGACTGTCAATCACTAAGAATGATCATAAAGTTTCATAGGACTCTGAAAATAAAAATAGACCATACAGATTTTTTATAATGCTTATGTGCACACTAAAAAATCTGGGGTTATTTATTCTATGCAAATGTTGGGTTTAGGCATTTGGGTAATTTTGGGGGGTTATTTTCAGAGTCGTGGGTAGTTTTTGGGTTGTGCTATGAAACCCAAACTTGGATTATTTTCTGGGTAATCATTTCTAAGACTTGAATCAATGCAACCCTGGCAGCACACAGACACATCAACCCAGCTCCTTGGGTCAAATCAACTCCCAGCAGGGGCTGACTGCGATGCCACATAAATATATTATTATTATAAATGTTTATGAGCAACCCATAAATATGAAATTAATTGTTTTAAATGCAGTTCATAATTTCTATGTAGTTTTGTATGATCTCTGAGGTAACGTGTATTTACAGAGTGTAATGTGCTGAACAAATGTAAAGGAACAAAAAATAAATAAAGCGAATACAATACTGACCTGTTTGTTTTTTATGTGGTCAATGATTTTAAAAGAAAGCTAAAAATTACATTTGAAAATATAACCTATTAATTAGGTCAAACTAACCTATTATTTAAGTAAAAATAACCAATTATTGGGTAGAAAAAAACAACCAATTTTTGGGGTTAAAAATAATAACCCAATTACTTGGGTTAATTTAACCCCTGATGTGTTTTGTCCTATATTTACCCAGCAATGGGGTTAAAAACAACCCAATTTTGGTAGTTTTTAACACTGTGTTTTTTAGAGTGTGTATGTGTGAACTGACAGCAGTGTTTTCAGGCCCATAAATGAATTTAAATTTATTAATTTAAATGTATTATAAATAAAGTTAAATTCAGAGTGATTATTAACCAGGTTTAGCAGCCTTAATTTCTATTGTCTTTAAAATATGGTTAAATATACTGGCAGGATGTCATGCTAGACTGAAATGTTCTTAAAATGTCATTTCCGTATGTTTATATATTTTTCATAAATTGCTATACTGCACAACAAAAGTGGACTCAACTTAAAATTGCAAGGCTTTTTGAGTTGACTCAAGTTAAATCGAGTAAAGTGCGGTACTTGTGATAAAAGTTAAGTCAACTTAAATCAAGCTGTGCAGCATGTTGCCTTACAATTTTAAGTTGAGTCAGCTTTTTTTGCATTTGTAATGAACTTGCAACTAAATACATTCATTCATTCCTTTACCTTCCGCTTAGTCCCTTATTTATCAGGGGTCACCACAACGGAATGAACCGCCAACTATTCCAGCATATGCTTTACGCAGCAGATTTCCTTCCAGCTGCAACTCATACACACTCTCATTCACACACACACACACACACACACACTCATACACTACAAACAATTTAGTTTATTAATTCACATATAGTGCATGTGTTTGGACTGGAAACCGGTGAAAATCCACACCAACACGAAGAACTGCTAACTAGCCCAGCCGGGACTCGAACCAGTGACCTTCTTGCTATGATGCGACAGTGCTAACCACTGTGCAACCATGCCACCCCAACTAAATACATTCGCATTGTATTATCATATTTTATCACGAATATAAATATGAAATATGCAAGATTATTTGGCAGCTTTTAGGAAAGAATATTTACATTTTTTTTTTTATTTATGAAAAATATCAATTGATTGAGGTATGACTGCATAATCTATGTGGTGAACATAATGTATGACCGCCTACAGGGTAATGTTAACTAACCACACAACTGAACCACTATAGATATTCCCAATGTGAATTAGGAAACATGAGATGAATTCTCCACCTGGTATTCAGTTTTCTGTGGCTCTAGTCCTGTCCATACACAATTTTTATTTGGCTGAGTGATCGGGAAACCTATAGAAATGGCTCCATCCTGTGGTCAAAACAGTCATGTGAACATTTATGACAGTCCTTCTGCACATCAAGTTTCATGGATGCATTGAATTACACAAAAGCCCCATTTGAAGCTTAATTATTCCTATAAGCAGGGTCAGACAAAATCCACTGACTTTTTTTGCTGCACTTTTTTTCTGCCCAGAATTTGCAAAACATAAATGAATCTGCAGATTAATACGGAATGATTTTGTGTATTATGAATCAAACTCCACACAGATTAATAACAGCTAGGAAGAGCTTTAATCACAGTGAACTGGATGAAGACCCACCAACCTACTTTGAAAGAATGGACACAAAGGGTGAAACATATATATACATATACATACACACACACACACACACACACACACACACACACACACACACACACATATATATATTTGAGAAAATGACTGCAGATTTGCAGTTGAAATCAGGCCTTTTACAACAGAACCGGACGTTAATCGAAACACTTGATTTTTGAAATGCTGTCAGGGGCTTTGTCATGGCTATTGCCTTTATATTGTAGTTTATTTATTTACCTACTTTTCTTTCCCCCTTTATTCATTTATTTATTTATTTGTTTGTTTGTTTGTTTGTTTAATGTTTTTTATTTATTTATTTATTTATTTATTATTATTTTTTTATTTGTTTGTTTGTTTATTTAATGTTTTTTATTTATTTATTTATTGTTTTATTTATTTAATGTTTTATTTGTTTATTTGTTTATTTAATGTTTTTTTTATTTATTTGTTTATTGTTTTATTTATTTATCTATTTATCTATTTATTTATTTATTTTATTTTATTTATTTTAAGCTGTCACTATTATTTATCTATTATTATAATTTCTGTCAATTATCATTTCTATCTACTTGTTTTTTTTTTGTGATTGTAAACACTAAGTAAATGTTATTTGTGTACTGTTTATAAAAACTAATAAAAACACACAGTTCAAAAAACCAAACCAAATATTCAATATTGAGACTATTAAACAGCCATAAAGCATCTCAGCCTTGCAGTTTTTGCAGTTGCAGTGTACTAAAACGCAGATATCTAACATCCAGAAGACAGGCCTGATGCCATATAGCACTTTCACTAATGTGTTTCAGATTTAATCCGTCTTGAAGGTTATGCTTTTGAATGTAATTAAAAAGTCAGAGCAGATTACGGTGTTGCAGTGTTGAGCTCGTTGAGTTTGTCCATTCGCTGACAGCAGCACCTGACACTCTGAAGAGCCCAGCTGTGTCTGAGCCAGTGTGATTACAGCACGCGCCGCTCTCGTAATAACTATGAATACACATGCACGCTATAAGGGTCTCTACTACTGCAGTGTTTCTCAACCACGTTTCTGAACGACCACTGCATATTTTGGAAGTCTCCTTTGTCTATCACACCCATTAAGCCGCAGTCACACTGCACTTTTCACCCCATACACTACCATTCATATGTGCGAATATGACAGACTGGAAACGCAAGCTTGGGTGGCGAGTTTTGATTTGAACTCTGACCTGCAAAATCGTATCACGTGATTGAGTAAGACCAATAGAAGATCAAAACACGACCTGTCTGTTCAGAGATGTAGAATATGGACCAATCGCTTGCTTTTTTTAATGTCTAATCAACTTGTTTAATCCCGATTCTCTTCGTAGTCCCATACGACAGAATTTCACATGCTCAAACTCTAGTGTGATTGTGGCATTTCAAGTCTTTCAGTCTCTGCTTATGAGCTGATTAGCTGGTTTGGTTAAGGAGACACGGAATATGTGTAGTGCTGGTGGTCCTCCAGGAACGGGGTTGAGAAAGACTGTTCAGGGTATATACAGGAATCAGAGAGGAGTGTTTGGGAAACTTCAAGTTACTGAACTAAAGATTTGTTTGTCCATATTGGAGCCAACATTGGATTAATACAAGCTTTTAGTGTGTGTAATAATCATACATTCATTCATTCATTCACTTTCTTTTTGACCTAGTCCCTTTATTATTCAGAGGCCACCACAGCAAAATGAACCACCAACTTAACTTATCCAGCATATGTCTTACGAAGTGAATGCCCTTCCAGCCATAAATAACCGTACAAACAATTAAAACAAAATAAACTGTAAAATAAGCAACAAAACAAAACAAAACAAAACGGTTTGGGTTTGGTCTTTTTTTTTTTTTTATAATGTCTTAGATAAGCAATTGTATGTAATTATGTATGTATTATGTAGATTTAACAAATTTATGTAATTATTTTACTGCTTCAAGTTTTGTCCATATTCCACCCAACATTGAGTTAATACAAGTGTGTTTTGAGCATGTTTAATAAATATGCAAATAAAACAAGACAAGACTAAACAAAACGAAGCGAAACAAAATAAAACGAAACTAAAAACAAAACAAAACAAAAAACAAGACGAAACTAAACAAAACTAAACAAAAACAAATTAAACCCAATGTTGAGTTATTCCCTATTTGACCTATTGTCAAAAGTAATCATCCACATTTGAGCTTCCATGGTTATCATATATTATTAATGAGAAAAAAGTAAGCAAAATCCATTATTTAAATGCAATGCAAAAACCTTTTAAAATGTTTTTGCAGTCAGGGACAAAGTCCCATCATATTATAATTTCTAATTTAAGTTAGATTTTAAATCTTTAAAGAACTTTTACTATGTTTCTCATACACATTCATGATCAGCATCAAGTCATGAGTGTAATATTACATCACCAAAAAAACATAAACATAAACATTCAAAAACACACACATACACAAACCCCAAGTCATGAGTGTAATATCACATCCCCAATAATAAAAATGCTTAGAGTTTATGAGTACACCCCTCACAAATCTGTCTTTGAAATTCTTATTTTTAATAAGAAGCGCTACAATATTATATTTGTGCAAAAACATTAGATTAGTTCGTACTGAAGCCAAAACTGGGGCTAATCTAGCAAAATAACTAAGAATAATGGTCCAAAAACTTGTATAAAAATATTAAATACAAATAAATTTAAAAAAGGAAAAATCAAAAGAAGCAAAAAACTGACAAATGTTGTTGAAATTTTGTAGGTTGTATTTTATTTGGAGTATTTTGCTTGAGTTTAATTCTATTATCTTTTAATTTCTAAAGATGCTCTGTGACCAAGATGTTATTTTAATAAATACATCTGTTTAATGAATCTGTTTCGTTTAAATGCACCAAAATAAATTGCCTATATTCACTGAGAAATTGATAAGAATATATATTTTCAAAATGGGCTTTACTCAATTATGCTAAGCACTGCAACAAACATAAACATTCAAACAAACACACACACACACACACATCATAAACAGCATCAAGTCATGAGTGTAATATTACATTCCCAATAAGACACAACAAACATAAACATTCAAACACACGCACATCATGTGATCTAAATATTCAGCTAAAACAGGAATGAACCACATACAGTATCTATATGCATGCATGTGATTACTGAATAACCCCCCACTTGAGAATTTGAGAGATGTGTTTGATCCGGTTAAACACATTCCCTCAGCATCTGCTTTACTTTCATTAGGATCCTTTCCATTACAGTTTCCACAGACTTTGCCAGAACGCTCTTATTTTAGCTAGCAACTGCCATGTTTACATTTGGCTATTTGAGTTTCTTACTGTGTGAAGACTGTAATTAGAATCAAGTAGGGGTGGGCGATATGGAAAAAATATCATATCACGATTTTTTCCGGGAAAATCACGATTCACGATTTTTATCACGATTCTTTTTTTAAGTTGATTTTTAAAGACTATTTTGCAAATTACACAGGTACAATACAACTAAACTAATGTCCCAATATTAAAATATACTATTCTGCAAAGGAAGAACAATCAACAAGACTTGCAATTACCATCAAAATGAACACTTAACAAATCTAACAAATCTTTATTAGACAGATCCTCAGCAACACCTTCAACAATGTAAATGGCTTTTTTTTACAAAGTCAACAAAACTAGTAGTGTTTTGAACTTAATAAATGCATAATAATCATGATAACCATGAAACCATGATTATTCTTCAGACTACATGATTATACAACCAAAATCTATAATTGCTGCATCCCTGATTGTTACGCAGTTCAAAACAACATATGAATGTGTTCGTCGAAGAAGCCTTCTTGAGCAATGCACTTATTTTGTTGTGCTTTAAAAATACAACATTTGAATGTGTTTGTAAAGAAAGCCACATTGTACAATGCAGTGATGTTATGTAGTTTCAAAATACAACATAATCACATTTTAATGTTGAAAAGGCCAACGTGGGTGTCTTGAGAAGCAAAATACAGCATATGGACTCTTATATTGCTGTAGTGTCATCATCACTTATATTGAAAGTCATCTCTGGCCCCTCATTTGGGATGCTTTTCATGCCAACTACGGTCCGTGTTATTTCAGTGACAAATGTCGTGAGCGCAGTCTTACGGGGCGAGATCACATTTATGTACAGTAATACGTGCATGCGGGTCTCCGCTTGCGCGCCTTTTTCCTCCGTTCGTGCACACAACTTCTTGCGCCCTCAAATAAACGCTGCCGAAGTGTGATTTAGTGCGTTTATGTAACGCGTATGTCTCCAACATTGATAAGATTTGCTATGAATATTTACGAATGTCTCCAATAAACCTACAGAGCGGCATTAAGGCGTCCCGAAGTAAAGTGAAGCAGCTTTAAACTCCAGCAAGAGAAAGTAATTGTATGCCGAAGCGTAGAGCTTTATCTGTAAAGTATATTTATGGAAACTGTTCATCTTTACTGAAAGCTGCGCCTGTATGCTGGCCTCACACATCGCGCAGCCCTGTCAGCATGTAACCTTAAAGGGTTAAACAAATGACGCACATCACTATGGTTACACAAAAGTTCCCGCTGTTATAATTCACTTACCTTTTAATACGTTTTGGTGCGACTGTAACCCGCTATTGAAAAAAAAACAACGACAGACGACTAAATGTTTTGAATGAGAAGCAGTAATAGCCGTGGCGGGATGAATTAAGGTGAGGCGCCCGTCATGGAAGAATGAATGTCGCGGAAGCACTGCACTATATGCTGTATGGCGATACAACGATTTTTCTGAAAAAGTGGATCGTGCAGGTTGTGGATCGTGATACGATTAAATATCGTATTATCGCACAGCCCTAGAATCAAGAGTCAAAAATTAAACACAGTAACATGTAGGGGTGTGCAATATGATAATTTATGATAATACTTTTTCATAATTGATATGATGAACGCAATATTACACGGCATTATAGGGATGCAGACAAACAAATATATATATATATACACACAGTATGTCACAAAAGTGAGTACACCCCTCACATTTCTGCAAATATTTATTTATATCTTTTTATAGGACAACACTGCAGAAGTGACTCTTTGACACAATGAAAAGGAGTCAGTGTAAAGTTAGTTTAGCAGTGTAAATTTAGTGTCCCCTCAAAATAACTAAAAATACGGCCAATAATAGCTGAACCCCTGGCAACAAAAGTGAGTACACCCCTTAGAAAAAAATTGAAAAGTTAATATTTTGTGTGGCCACCATCATTTTCCAGCACGGCTTTAATTCTGTTGGACATGGAGTTGACCAGAGCTTCACAGGTTGCCACTGGAATCCTCTTCCACTCCTCCATCACAACATCACCAAGGTGGTGGACATTTGACACCTTGTGCTCCTCCACCTTCCTTTTCAGGATGCCCCAGAGGTGTTAGGGGTGTACTCACTTTTGTTGCCAGGGGTTCAGCTATTATTGGCTGTATTTTTAGTTATTTTGAGGGGACACTAAATTTACACTGCTAAACTAACTTTACACTGACTCCTTTTCATTGTGTCAAAGAGTCACTTCTGCAGGGTTGTCCCATGAAAAGATATAAATAAATATTTGCAGAAATGTAAGGGGTGTACTCACTTTTGTGACATAATATATATATATATATATATATACACACACATATACATATATATATATATATTGGATGTTGGTAACAACCAAAGAAATCCATATATGCAAACAAAGCAAATCTAATTAGTTTACAAATTAAGTTTCGCGTAATAAAATGAAACGATCTAAAGGAAAAATATTGAACAGATGAAGAAAGGGAGGTGCAGAAAGGCAGTTAAAGCCCAGACAGCAGCTGAAATCTCTCAGTAGTTCTTCAGCAACCCTCTGCCCTTCATCAGTGTAAATGAATATCAGCTGCTACAGTCCAACATCTACATTATCAGGAGGATGAAGATGAAACCAGGGTGGACATTTCAGCAAGACAATGATCCAAAACACAACGAAGGAAACTCTCAAATGCTTTCAGAAAAAGAAAATCAAGCTGTGGAATGGCCCGGCCATTAACCTGACCGGAATCCAATATAAAATACAAAATAAAGATCAGATTTGATAGAGGAAAACAAGAACCATCAGAACCATCCCACAGAACCATCAAGATTTAGACACTCTGTTGAAGTCTGTGGAAAAACTCACACCTGAGCATTGCATGTGACTTCATTATCCATATGAGAGCACTTTTTTTTGTCATATCGTTCAGCTCTAGTAACCCTAGTGCAGAGAATACCCCAAGTTCGCTCTCTTTAGTCACTTAACAAATGAGAACCCATAAATTTGCGCCTCTAAAAGTCATCAATATCTCTTTCACCATAATATAATGATTTACAATGCCTGTCACTTCACATGAGACCATAAAGTCTGATCACTCCAAACACTGAATGCAACATAAATCCAACACAATGATCAATATCACATCAGCATTACTACAGCGAGCTCCCTCTTTCAGCAGATTAAACATGCATGCGTCAAGTGGCCTGACTTAAATAAGAGAAGAACAAATTGTACTAAAGATTCCCAGCAAACATGAAAAATGATGGTGTTATTATTGCTGTGAAACAGGAATAGTGCACTTAAAAACAAAAAGTAATTTAATCACGCTCTCGTTTTTTTATTGGATAAAATGGACATCAATGGTAACAAAAATTATTTGCTTGCAAACATCAGTCTTTTGGGTTTTGATAAAAAACAAATAAATATAAAAATAAAGAATTAAATTTAATCAAATTAAAATAAATTAAATACAATAAATAAAGTATATAAATAAATTAATTAATTAAATTAAATTTAACAAAATAAAATAAAATAAATTAATAAATATTAAAATTAAATAAAATTAAACAAAATTAAATTAATAAATAAAGTTAAATTAAATTAAACAAATTTAAATTAAATTAAACAAAACTAATAAAAATTAAATTAAATTAAATTAAATTAAATTAAATTAAATTAAATTAAATTAAATTAAATTAAATTTAATTCCAATTATTTGGAATGACAGGAAATGTGGACAGAAATGCAGAATTACACCAACAGATTTTCTTGTTAAGCATAAAATAAAAAATAAATCAAATTAAATAGACATATAATAAACAAAAAATACAAATAAATAAATTATTAAAATAAAAAATAAAAAACATAAAACTAAAATAAAATGTTTATAAATGCAAATTCGGAATAACAAAAATGTAGACAAAATTGCAGGATTACAACATATAAATGTTTAGAATTAATTTATTGTTTAGCAAGAAATATGATGAAATCTATCATGAACATTAGATGTCAAATTATCTTTATTCTTTACACCAAAATTAAATCCTCAATTCAAATATAATGAAAATATGTACACACAGAAACTCAAAGCATCTATGTTCAATTTATGTGTGCAAATATTTAAACAAAATTTAACTTCAGGAAACTGTGATGTAAAATAAAACAGGTAATTAAAAAAAAAAAACAGGTAATAAGCTTGCTTGGCATGCTGCCCCGGGAGAGAGCCCTGAGCTTATAAGATCCTCGAGCCCGGGGCTCCCTCCCGTTTGCAGGGCGAGAAGGGAGTTTGAGCTCAGGTAGATCTTGATGAACTCCCCCGACTTTTTTCTGGCTAACATAGGGCTGGCTAAGGAGAGATGTACACTTGCTAAGAGCTTGGCTGTGGTATCAATTTGGTATGTTCAATTTACTTTGGTTGTGTGTTTATGGACTGTGGGAGGAAACCGGAGAACCTGGGAAAAACCCAGACAAGCACGGGGAGGACGAGCAAACTGCACAGAAATGTTGACTGGTTTAACAGGGATTTTAACCAGACATTCCTCCAGTGAGGCAACAGTGCTACTCACAGGGCTGCTGTGTCGTCTATCTAGAAAGGAGGGGGAATAGGGGTGGATGGGGGGATTCTTCATGACGAAGATACTGAGATAAGAAACTCTGGTTATTTATAGTGAGTTAGGAATCATCTGATTGGTGAATCAATCGTAAGCTAATGTGGGACCAGCTGTGGACAATCATGAGCATGTGATCCTCTCGAAATCAGTTTATAAATAAACTTCACAGAGTTCCAAAAAATCGAATTGTAGTTTTTGGCATAACAAATTAAGTCAGAAAAAACAAAAACAGAAAAAAATAAAATAAAATTGGGGTTGTAAAAAAAAAAAGTTTATTTTTAAGTGAACGATTCCATAATCAGAATATATGAAGTAAATGTGTAAAGAGAATTAGTGTGTTTCCATTCACTGTGAATGCGAGGTCTACTTTTATATCCTGCCCATAAATCAGTGCGAGTCCGTAAGGAGCTAAATAAAATGTTTCAAATCAGATCTGAAGACGTGTTTTTGTAGGAAACATTCATAGAGCTCCAAGTGTCACTTTCTGAAATTAGATCACCAGTTGTTGTGCCAAGTTGCGTCAGAATTAAACATTCGCCTCATCCTAGAGCTTTACCATGTTCTTATTTTTTCTCCCCTTATAACAGACTGTAAACTGCAGTGTTGCTTTTACAACACCTTAATCAAATGGTTTTCTTTTTTATTGGGAAACAAAAAATATTTGAAAAAATTGAAAACTATTGACCACAATCTTTACAATGATTCACCCAAAAATTACAAAATCAATAAATTCACAAAAAAAGTAATAAAAATGTAATAAAATAACTGGTCAATTTCATTATTTCCATCAGACTCTCACTAAAGGCAGTAAAATTTAATAAAATAACTGTTCAAATCCATTATTTTCATCAGATTCTCTTCAAATGCAGTACAAATGTAATAAAACAACTGGCCAAATCCATTATTTACATCAGACTCTCACCAAAGGCAGTAAAACTTTAATAATATAACTGGTCAATACATAATTTCCATCAGATTCTCTGTAAATGTAGTGTAATATTTAATAAAACAACTAGTGACATCCAATATTTCCATCAGATTCTCACCAAATTCAGTAACAATTAAATAAAATAACTGGTCATATCCATTATTTCAATCAGATTCTCATTAAAGGCAGTAAAAATTTAATAAAATACCTGGTCAAACCCATTACTTCAATCAGATTCTCACCAAAGGCAGTAAAACTAAAAAATGTCAACAGGTCAAATCTATTATTTCCATCAGATTCTCACCAAAGGCAGTAAAAGCCCATTATTTCCATCAAATTCTCACCAAAGGCAGTAAAAATGTAATAAAATAACTGATCAAACCAATTATTTCCATCAGATTCTCACCAAAGGCAGCAAATATTGAATAAAATAACTGGTCAAACCCATTTTTTCCATCAGATTCTCACAAAAGGCAGTAGAAATTTAATAAAATAACTGTTCAAACCTACTATTTCTATCAGATTCCCACCAAAGGCAGTAAAAATGTAATAAAATAACTGTTCAAACCCATTACTTCAATCAGATTCTCACCAAAGGCAGTAAAAATTTATTAAAATAAATGATCAAACCCATTATTTCCATCAGATTCTCACCAAAGGCAGTAAAAATTTATTAAAATAAATAATCAAACCCATTATTTCCATCAGATTCTCACCAAAGGCAGTAAAAGCCCATTATTTTGATCAGATTCTCACCAAAGGCAGTAAAACAGAAAATATCAACTGTTTAAATCCATAATTTCCATCAGATTCTCTTCAAACGCAGTAAAAATGTATTTTCTATGCACCAAAATTCACATCCTCACACCCAACAGCGAAAGGAGTTCATCTGAAGGAGGATTTACCTTTTTTGCTGGGTGAAGCCCATGAAATGATCCGTCTGAACAGACAGCAGTTGAGCAGCACTTTCTTGGAAAGGCCGTGATCCTGGCGAAACTGCGTCAGGTCTTCATCCCACTGAGTCCTCTTGACCGGGCTCGACATGCTCACTACGACTAACTGAAACCCAGAATCTGCTGTTAACATCTTTAACGGCATTTGGTGACACTTATTTGTCACTAATATATTTGTCACTATATGCATTTGGTGAAACTTATTTGTCACTAATATATTTGTCACTATATGCATTTGGTGACACTTATTTGTCACTAATATATTTGTCACCTTATGCATTTGGTGACACTTATTTGTCACTAATATATTTGTCACTATATGCATTTGGTGACACTTATTTGTCACTAATATATTTGTCACCTTATGCATTTGGTGACACTTTATAGCAGGGTCCGAGTGTAATCGATGCATTACTGAACATTATAATAATAAGCAATTCACAAACAAAACAACAAGAGCCAAAATAAAGCACGTGTTCTACTTCAAGAAATAACTCAACGACAGTTCAGGTCAGAATTATCAGCCCTCCTGAATTTTATGGAATTAGCTGTATATTTTCCCCAGCAACTTCTGTTTAACGGGATTCTTTTTGACACGTTTCTAAACATAATAGTTTTAATAACTCATTTCTAATCAATGATTTATTTTATCTTTGCCAAGATGATAGTACATAATATGTGACTAGATATTTTTTAAGACACTAGCATTCAGCTTAAAGTGACATTTAAAGGCTTCACTGGGTTAGCAAGGTAGGTTAATTAGGGAAATCATCGTATAACGATTGTTTGTTCTGTAGACAACTGAAAAAACATATTGCTTAAGAGGGCTGATAATATTGACCTTAAAATGGTTTTTAAAAAAATTAAACTGCTTTTATTCTAGCCAAAATAAAAGCAAATAAGACTTTCTTCAGAAGAAAAAATATTATCAGAAATACTGTGAAAAATTCCTGAAACTTTTATATTGAAATACTTGAAAAAGAAAAAAACTAACTCACAGGAGGGCTCACAATGTTGACTTCAGCTGTACATATTTAATTCTGTCTTAAGTGAAGCCGTGTTACTGAACCCACAAAACAGTCCTGCACTCTCTCCTCCAACAAGAGTATTTTCTTACCTTGTGGCTTTGGAAGAGCTGCTGAACCTGCTGCGGCTTCACAACAACACAGAGATGCTCAGGTTTCACGTCACTGAGCGCTTTCTCTTATTTCGAGTGTGTGTCTGTGAAAAGAGGAGCGATCAGACTGTCTGCTGGTGGGCTCCAGTCTTGATCCGCCCCTCTCTCCAAACACCATCAGCATCTGCACCTGAGAGTGGCCAATCAGAGCTCGGCCAATCAGAGAGGGGCGTCATCATTCATGTCAATGATGGAATCTTTACTCACAGCACACAGGACTGCACACATGGGAAGGATACTTTTCAGATTCCCACACTCACACACATGCACACACACACACACACTGTATACATATAGTATCATATATACACACACACTTGTCATTCTCTGCCCTCACTGTCTCTCTTTCTCTCTCTCTCTCTTACATACACACACACACACACACACACACACACACACACACACACAAACTACACACACACTTGACTTTCTCTGCCCTCACGGTCTCACACACACAACTTTCTCTACAGTCACTGTCACACACACTGCTTGTCTTTCTCCGCCTTCACTTTCACTTTCACACACACACTGTATGCATACACACGTCTTTCTCTGCCCTCACTGTCACACACAAACACACACACATTTGTAATTCTCTGCCCTCATTGTCTCACACACACACACACACACACACACACACACACACACACACACAGTATACATACACACTTGTAATTTTTCTGCCCTCACCAACACACAAACACTGTATGTCTTTCTCTGCCCTCACCGTCTCACACA
>CAIGQQ010037913.1:2782194-2801509 GCA_903798035.1 Danio albolineatus | reverse complement strand
AAAATAAATAATAAAAGAAAAATATAAAAGAAAAAGAAAATTAAAGTAAAAAGTTCAAATAAATAAAATTAAATAAAATTAATAAAAAAATAATAAAATAAAAAAAAAAGAAAAATAAGAAAATGAATGAATGAATGAATGCATTCTGTTGCCATCACTTTACTGTGAATCAACAAACAGGACAGTTTTAAAGCCTACTCAAGTCCACTATTCAAAGTTTATACAAAATTAATCACAATAGACCAACATATAGGCCTAATATTACTAGTGTTGTTTTACCAGATGTTTAATAAATAACAATAATAATAGCCTGCTCATATTAACCTTTATTTTACAGCTACAGAATCGTGAGAAAATCCTGATCTTGAGTTTAAGCAAAAAACATTGGCATTCTCATTTTATCCAGAATCGTGCAGCTCTACTACACATAATAAATATGCGAACACACACACATTTATTATGTCAAAACAAACTTTTATTTTGGATGCGATTAATCCTGATTAATTTTTGCTCAGCACAGAATAATACATTATATTATCATTCATTTATTTTCCTTCGGCTTATTCTCTGATTTTCTCCACAGTGAAATGAACCGCCAACTATTCCAGCATATGTTTTACACAGCAGATGCCCTTCCAGCTGCAACCCAGTACAGGGATTTGCAATTCGCCCTCTGAATAAAACGACCTGAATTCACACCGGGAGGTTCACATTCACAGGTGCATTAAAAAGATCGATCTATCAGCCTGCGGGAGAGAAATCCAGTAAGACAAAACAATCACAGCTCCAGAGCTTCACAACGTCATTATCCTCCTCTCCTTGCGCTCTGCTGTTTCTATTTTAAGCTAACGTGACGGATTAATCACAAAGATTACTGTAAAGTACTAATATTAAAAACAAAGTGCACCAATATAATGAGCGGTTTGAATGATGATACACACACTCAGGTCATCTTGTATTTTAAGTGTCCTATTATTTTCCTTGCAATGGGTCTAAATGCATCTCTAAGCTCAAGAAATAGTGTCATTTTCTTAGAATATGAGTTTAATATTATAATTAATTTGCAATGATTTCAATACAGCTCATTTGAATAAAGGCAGGGCTTAAGCTGTAAACCCCTCCCCTTTCATAAACCAACTCTGCTCTGATTGGTTTGCAGATGGGGATAATGCAAATGTTACTTTGACCGTATTGTTGATATAGATCATGGGTGCCCAACCCTGTTCCTGGAGATCTACCTTCCTGCAGATTTCAGCTGCAACCTTGATCAAACACACCTGATTTTATATACCATGTGCTTCTTTGAGTTGGTTTAGTTGTGTTTGATTAGGGTTGGAGTTTAATTCTGCTGGAGGGTAGACCTCCAGGAATAGGGTTAAGCACCGCTGATATAGATAGTTGGCAGGTAAAAGATTTCCACCTCTTTCTTTTGAGACACAGTATCTTTATTTAATCATGCACTCTCTTAATTAACAACTTTGTAGATTGTTTACATTGAAAACTATGTTACAAACTGCAAATAAGATTTTATTTTAAAATATCTCATATATATTTTATTAATTATCTCGTATCTTATAATAATATATTACAGGACCTGCTTTTTAATTAAATAAAGTGGCAACATTTAAAGGAATACTCCACGTTTTTTAGGTTAGCGTAGCTAAGATCATTGAATTGGATTAGACCATTAGCATCTGGCTCAAAAATGACCAAAGAGTTACGATAATTTTCCTATTTAAAGCTTGACTCTTCTCTATTTAAAGTTCCTTGATTATTATGCCAGAATAACAGTATAGTTTGATTTTGAGCTGTTATACAATAGTCAACCTTAAAATCGGGAAATGTGGTAGTGTGATGTGGCAGTAGTAGTAGTTGGTGTAGTACAGGTAATTATTATTATTATTATTATTATTATTATGGTAGCTATTGTCAGTTATTACTGTTATCCTTTTTTACTGTCATTATAACTATCATTGTTATTACTCTTTACCACTGATTGACTTTTTTCTCTTTATCTGATATATTTATCTGTTATTTGTAGGGCTGTAACGATACACCAAACCCACGATTCGGTTCGTATCACGATTTTTGACGCACGATTCGATTCGTATCACGATTTTTTTTCGTGAGGGGTGGAAATTTTTTTTTTTTTAAACAATATTTTTTATCAAAAAACATTTGAAAAATCTTTATAAACTGAACACCAAAGAACAAGATTAACCTTGCAAATTATTAACTATATAAATAGCCAAATATAAAATAAATAAATAGCCAAAGCTATAACACTTCTGTTTTTTTTGTAACAAAATACTGTTGAAAAACAAACAGAACTAAACTCCATTGTGGAGATGATTCGAGCATGTTGAAAATTCTTTTTCAATCAAGTTCTCTTACATTTAAGAGATGTAAACTTTGCCTGACAAATGTGGCAGCATGTGGAGGAAACACAACTAATTTATACAAAGCGCACAAGAATGAGGCTGCCAAAATGGGCAATGCAGTAAAAAAAAATCGACCGCAGAAGTCAGACGAACAGGTGCAGCCATCAATTAGTGATGCATTTAAGCGATGCACAAAATATAGGAGGGACAATGTGAGGTGGAACAAATGCACTGATGCAGTAACCAAGAATCTCTGCGAAAAAAATAGTGTCTTTCAATACTTTTTTTTTCTTTCGGAGACCTCGTAACCACACCCGACAGCTATAATGAATTGTCCGGACGTACATATTTCTCCAAAACAGCTATTCTACGAGCCTACAAACGTATCCGTGGTGAGCTGCAACAGCCCAATTCCACCACAGTCGAGTATTTTTCACTTACAACAGATGTGGTCGAGTACAAAAATGACACTTTACATGTCGCTAACTTTCCATTTCATTGACACGGAATGGACACTGGCGCCAAAGTGCCTCCAAACTGAACCTAGCTGTGCCCAACACAATTGAGAAGACGGAGAAAGCCCGCATGGACCGTGCCCTTTCTGCTGTGAACTATTAAATTCTTATTTTCCCCGGAGCGGAACACATTTTCACCGCACAGTTGGACAGGCACAAACAAAAATATAATTCATACATTTTTCTTGGAAAAAAATATCTTTTTGAAACGAATTTCGTTAGGTATAATTTGTATATTAATTGTGATGTAGTTTTGGTTGGTCAGTTAACTACTAGATAAAAAAGAATAATGAATAACCTTTGCGGTGATGCGCTTCAAAACCAGCGCGCCATATGCTTCAGCGCCAAAACACAAGTTGCCGTGAGATTGTGTTGGTTTGGTAGGCCTAAATAAAATAGCCTAAATAAAATGAAAGTTAAATATTCATAGTTTCAGAGAACCCCATATTAAAGTCGGGACATCTGGTGAACGCCCGTCCCTCTCTGTGCAGCCAGATTAACAGTGTGAGCAAAGCTATACTGCTGACTTATATGAAGAGGGAGGGTCCGCAATCTCTGGGTTAGTTGCCATGTTTCCTCACGTTCTTCTTCAACAAGCTCAACTTTTGCAGGAGATTGAAAAGTTAGTCACAGGTGTGTCGCGATTCTTCCTTATCACATCGCGACACAGGATCGTGGATCTTAGTGTCGCGATTTCGGTTTCATATCGCGTATCGTTACAGCCCTAGTTATTTGCATAATTTATTGACTGTTATACATGTTGTCTATGTATATATGTATATATTCTTCCCTATGTATGTACTCTGACCTTCCACCTAGTTATTTTTCCATGTACAAACACACACACACACACACACACAAACACTTGCATTTGCCAGTATCTGACTGTATTGTGGTTGTTGTTTTTGTTATTATTTGCTTATTTTTTCCTTTCATGATTTTGTTTTTGTTTTTGTTTTGTTTGTATGTATGTATTCCCATTTAGTGTATTTTTTTTGCATACTCTAATAAAAAAAGAAAAAAAGAAAAAGAAAAAGAATTTTGGAAAATTATCAAAACTCTTTGGTCATTTTAGAGTGAGATGCTAATGGTCTAATCCGCTTCAATAATCTATGCTAAGCTAAGCTAAAAGTGTTCCCGCCAGACCCGGAGTTCAGATTATTAGATTTTAAAAAATGGTAAATCTCAACTCATTCATTCATTCATTCATTTTCCTTTAGCTTAGTCTCTATTTCAGAGCTCGCCAAAGTGGAATGAACCAACAACTATTCCAGCATGTGTTTTGCACAGCGAATGCCCTTCCAGCCACAACCAAGTAGTGGGAAAGTAAAACTCAACTATAAATAAAAACAGTTTAGTGTTCCTTTAAGACAAGGGTGCATAAAAGCGGAGTGACTGATGCACCACTGCGCTTTAGTTAGAAACCTAATATTGATCTTGAGATGAAACCAACCTTATCACCACCCTGATCGATATTGAGCAGCAAATGAACCGCATGTATGAACTATAACAGATAAAGACAGATTGCACTCAAGTCTGCTTCATGTTAATGCATTTTTCTGTAAACGCATTCAATCATTTTCTATTTCAAACACTGAATAGCAGATTTTAAATGCTTTGAAAAGACAAACACCAAGAGCTCAGAACAGATGCGATAATAATAATAATAAAGATTTGCATATATTATTAATGTGTCTTTGCGTTCTGCTCATAAAACCCAGACTAAATCATGTCCATAATATCAAAATATACAGCTGTAATTGCAGTGTACTGTACATTCATTTATGGCACCACAGAGAAGCATTAAATGAGGCATAATAAAAATCTCAAACTATAACAACAGGATAAAACTATACTGATTACTAGACACAATCATTTCATGACTCTAGACACTTCTTTGATAACACGGTGGTATAATACAACAAAACAATACTTTTTTTAGCCATTTCTAAACAGAACTTGTGTGTGTAAAATATACCTGCACTGGTTTTAGGTATACAACCACGTCTGCTGGTTTTAGTGTATATATATATATAACCTAATATATATATATGCGCATCACTTCCTCGCTGAATAGCATTTATCTCCTTGTTATAGACCATTTCAATGAGGCGATGTCACTAGCCCATGAACATTTCCTGCTTGTTGTCAAACTATTTCGTTACTGTACCAACAGGCAATTTAATCCCATCTTAATGTTAAAACGGCTGTCATGACATTATTTATCAATATGTGGACAGTTTTGAATTCTTGGAAGCTATGGAAATTGAAAATGTAATACAGGAAGTAGGTTAGGACCATTGTTATTGTTTACATTCCTCAAAACGGTCTATGTTTATTTTAAGTAAACAATACGCAGCTTGATTCTTTTTTTAATGCTGTATTTATATTATTAGCTAATGTAATTTCTAGTGAAATAAAAAAGTCCATTAGTTAAATTTAGAACATAGTGAAATAGCAGCTGTAGTAGTGTGTGTGCTGTTCTGTTGCAATTGGGTCACAAGATCTTCAAGGAGAATGAAAAAAGCTTTTCCAATTAATCGATTAATCAGTCGAGACAGTGGTAGATTTATCAATTATTAAAATAATCAATAGCTGCAGCCTTACTGTAATTGTATCGGTATCATGATGCATACAACAGTTTAAGTAAGAATATTAATACAACCCTGGTCTTCGGGTTGTTGCTAGAACAGATACGGTTGCAGTCGGACATTGCTGAGAATTACATATATTATTTATTAAATTTCCCATTTATTGTATTTTATTATCGTCTACCCCCATCCCCAACCCTAAACCCAATCGTCACAGCAACCTAAAAACAGTAGTTGTACCGAGTATTATTTATTTATGTTATCTATTAAATTACCCAATAAATTGTATTTTTTAACACCTACTCCTACCTCAACCCTAAACCCAACCGTCAAGGTACAGTACCTATAATTAAAATATTAATTATTGTTATACAGTGTCATAAAGAATGCCGATATATTGATGTGCATATCGCACTTCTGGCCGGCTGCACATCCAATCTAGACTTTACCCTGGTCTTGGGTGTCAAGGCATAACTTATAATAAATTTAGACCTTTTTCTTGGAACGCAGAATTATCCATTGTGCTTTGCGTGTACATGCAAGGAAAATGCTAAGAACTTCCGGTCGGCAGCTGATGCGTATGAACATTTGGACAGCTTTGAAACGATAGTTTTAATCTATTTTATTTGCTTTTAATGTCTTTGAAACAATACTGTTGTCGATCAGCACCACCTCCTGGACTGATCATTTAAAAAATGCGATGGAAAACAGCTGCTGTGAGGCATTATCCCCTCGTTGTCAGACGGCATCTTGTGCCGTTTACAGCAAATGAAGCCTCGTCGTCACTAAAGTCAACCGTTTCTCTTTCTTTCAAATATATAACCAGCCCAAACTAATGTAGTTTACCAAAATGTTTGACACACACACACGTAGCCTGTACTGTCCCACTTACATAAACGGCTCCCGATTAGAATCAACATGCAAATCAGCCAGCAGAGTACCAGTGACGGATTATTATTGGTCATTTTTTAACTTGCATGTCTTGCATACCTGCTAAGCTTCAAGCTGTGGTGCTATGGCGCCTTCCATGCAGCAGCCAAGAAAAAGGTCTGTACAACGTGACAAATAAAACATGTTTTTAGGAAGCTCTAGGAGTTAGGTCTGTTTATTTCACTCTTTTTTTTAACCAATTAATAAAATGAAATCTTTACTTTGGAGAAAAACCACAGAAAATATATGAACCTAACATAATAACAGAAATGAAAATACAATAATATACAGTATGTGCAAACTCGGAGCTGTTATTTTAATAAATGCTGCTATTTTTTGGTCCTTTGAACTAAATCTACTCAGTTCAGAATTATTCAGCAAAGTACTTTTTAGCAATCTGATTATTTACTCATGTTTTTCAGCATTACTGTTCACTTCTACACCACACAAATTATCATTCGCACACACAAACACACACATGCTGTCCCACTATGTTTTCCCTTAGGGTGACTGTGAGTCATTGTGAAGGGATGTCCACATCAATTATTTAACTAATCTACCGAGTAACAAGAGATAACATGTAACACACTGCCAGTTGACCTGTTAGAACAACCCCTGAAAAAGTAAAACACACTCAGTGATGTCAATTTAAAAGTCAGATTATCCCTCAATCCAAAGTAAATTAATAGACAATACTAACACATTTGCTCTTGGAATAGATGTATTATTTATATGAAATAAGTGTATTATTGAAATATATGAAATGCATGCATTATTGAGCAAACCGATCCAACAGTAAATCTGAAATGTATGCAATAATAGTAAATGTTCCAGAGAGATATAACTCTCACAATCAGATCTAAATAAAAATATTTCATACAATTAAAAAAATATACAATTTAAAATATATAAATAAATATACATTATTAAAGGCATATAATAATAAAGGTGATTGAAAAAGGATAAAATGAGGAAGGTATGATGAAATTTAAATTAATGGCTATTTGCAGTACTATATTTTGATTTATTTATTTATTACTTTTTGTTATAAAATGCAAATGTATAAATGGGATCAAACATGTAGTATGTTGGAGATGCTAAAAGGATAAAATATGTCCAATGTAAAAAGAAGAGATAAGTTAAAAAAAAAGAAAAGAAATAAGTTTAAGTGACAGACGAATGATGCGTGTGGTAATGGGGTGGAAAAATAATAAGCTTGTGCTTCATCCTGCTCCATTTTCGACCATGTTGAAATAAATTTTTTTTAAAGATATTGTATGTATGATTTCCCAGAGATGGGTTGTGGCTGGAAGGGCATCCGCTGCGTAAAACAAATGCTGGATAAGTTGGCGGTTCATTCCGCTGTGGCGACCCCGGATTAATAAAAGGACTAAGCCGAAAAGAAAATGAATGAATGAATGTATGTATGATATATTTTTGTTCCAAAATAAATTAAATCAAATCAAATAAATAGCTGTCACAATGGGAACGCAACACTGTATAATAAAGTTTCACTTGATAAAATCAATTACTGTATCAACCTTAATAAACAATAGTAACTCAACAGCATTTATGAATATATTTTCATTTGTAAATGCACAGATCTGTCAGTTACTATTTTGGCTGTGCGTTTATCTAAAGATAACTAAAAGCTCATCAGCCAATCAGAAGCAAGCATTCAACAGCCTAGTAGTATTGACCTTATTCCACCCGCCCACTATTAATACTTCGCTCTTCTGCATTTTGTCATCCAACTTCTGGTACGCTGACACAGAACATCAGATGGCTGTTACGGAAAGTCATTACATAGTGTAAAGTTAGCTGTAATGTTAGAAAAATGGCATATAATGCTAGTTCAGTAAATGTTCTGAGCTGGGAGTATGGTGAAACCTCTCTGCAACCATCAGATGGTCTCATATTACCCCATTCACCGTTACTGCTAATGTGGGTAGACGATATGAGCCAGAGGTAACTTACGGGGATATTTTTAATCACTTTGTCCTGTCACAAGGAGTAGATGGAGCGTTTATGAAGACTTATAGAAGTACTGAGGCCTACCAATATTTACATAGTGGGAAAGTCGGTGGTTTTCTGTTACACAGTGAGGGGGATTTCGTCTTTTTAAAAGCAAATGTGCACCCCAGCCAGTCGAGCAGTCCAGGCCACTCAGCCTGGGGGCTACTTAGTAAGCAGGGGTCAGTGGAGACTACAGGATGTTCCTGCATCGCTGGTTCAGGAAGGTCCTGCAGCCACGCAGCCTTTATATTATGTAAGGCAAGTAAATATATAAATAAATAGTAATATCTTTTAAGGTCTGTGTTAACATAAGTAAGCCATAAATATAAACAGTATGCTGATGTATTTGTGTAATAATACACAGCTGCTGACTCGGTTACCATCAGCAGACTCAGTATCTGGTCAGATCTCTTCATTTGTGAGGTGTTGAACTTATTCTTCAATGCTGAAGTCGCTCGCTTCTTGCTATTGTTTTAGAACTTCCGATTCAGTCGCATATGGGAGAAATGACTAGGAATAATAAACGGCAGAAAACGGTCAAACTACTCGCTCTACAAACAAGTGTTTGCATGACTACACAAACAAAATAAAATAATATAATAAGAAAACATCAGTCTGCAACATCAAGCAGCAAAACGAACTGTTTATAATGTCTACAAATCAACGGAAGTGAATGAGAGCGGAAGTCTCGAGACAAAAAGTCATCAGTTTACTTCATTGGTTTACTCGCTGCTGGAATCAGCTTCCAGAAAGGATCAGATGTGCTCCAACATTAGGCACATTCAAATCAAGACTGAAAACACATCTGTTTAGCTGTGCCTTTACTGAATGAGCACTGTGTTACGTCCGACAGATCGCACTATTGTGTCTTTCTTTTCTTTTCATTCTTTTATAACTTGTCTTAACTCATTTTAATCTGTTTTTATCTGTTTTTTATTATTTGTTTTTATTTTCTTATACTTAAATTTTATTCCTATTTATGTAAAGCACTTTGAATTGCCACTGTGTATGAAATGTGCTATATAAATAAACTTGCCTTGCCTTGCCTTGCCTTGGTTACCATGAAGTAGCAAATTTAAATGCAAACATTAATGCATAGTGAACTAACACGAACGCCAACACTTTTACATTAAGAGTTGTGAAAAAATAAAGGGCACATATTTATACCTGATGTAGTTTTGGCTCAAAATATAACAGGCTCAAAGCGTTTAATTGGTTTGAAACTGAATGTCTAATGAATTTCAAATGTGTCAAATTTTACCGTGGTGGTCACAAGGAAATGAACGTTGTAAAACATACAGTATTGTTCATTGGTAGGCTAGTCATTGCATCAACCTTAAGCTAATCAGACCTTGCTGTAAAGTGTCACCAAATAACAAACAATAATGAATACTTAAACAAAATACTATATAAATACTAAAACAAAAACTCATTATATCTTAGTCCAGTTTAGCTAACAGGCCAATTGTTGTTACACTATTCTAATTGTAACAATTTTCTGCACATTTTACCATCAAACGTCACTTCACTTTGCATAAACATAATATATTTATTATATATAACATTATAATCCTGTTCGAACCCTAATTATATCAATTAAGACGAATAATGAGGATAGAAAATCTGTTTCTTGAACTAATGTTAGCCTACAATCTGCTGTTGCTAGTTCAAAAGGTGCATTTGAGCACCTGTTACCATGAAAATGTCTAACATGCCACTTTCTAAGTGGATATTTAAGTAAAAGAAAAAGCAGCTATTTAATAAACAATGAGTTAATATTAAGTAACTTACATTTTAGGCAACATATTTGTAGCTCCTTTGTCAGTTTTCGCTCCTCCGACGATCAAACTTTCACACAAGAATCAGATTCACTCTTCAATGATTCAGCGTTTCCAAACGAATCATATGAAATATGATTCAGTACGTTTAGTATATTTATTATCGTTATTATTATTATTATTGTCACTTTTGCCAATAATAGTAGTATATGCGAGTATGTGGTTGCAAATTCACCAACTTGTTTTGATTCTGAAAGCTTTGAATGAGTCCTTTTGAAAGAATCGGTTCTGTAAATGATTCAGTGATTCATTTAAGACACTTATCGCCCCCTATTGGCGTCTTCTACTGTGCAGTGGGCATTTTTAATGAATCATATGCATTTATTTGATTAAATGGCTGTATGTAAACATCAAATTCACCAATTATGCTTTAAATATCGAGAAACTGTGATAATGTCTCAT
Source organism: Danio albolineatus (assembly GCA_903798035.1). NCBI lineage: Eukaryota > Metazoa > Chordata > Actinopteri > Cypriniformes > Danionidae > Danio > Danio albolineatus. The sequence goes on along the minus strand of CAIGQQ010037913.1, from coordinate 2,790,836 downwards.
TTATATCCCTTTCTGAGTGGATATTGTTGTAAAATGAAATCAGCAAATTAATAAACAACAAGTTAATTTTAGGTAACTTACACTTTAGGCCAAATATTTGCAGTTCCTGCCAGTTTTTGCTCCAGCGATGATCACACTTTCACACAGGAATGTCAACTAGATTCACTCGTCAATGATTCAGTTTTCCAAACGAATCTCTCGTCATCAATGATTCCGTATGTTTAACAGTGTTGGGAGTAACGCGTTATAAAAGTAATATATTACAGTAATGTATTACATTTTCCTGTAACGCAGTAGTGTAAGGCATTACTAATGCATTTTCAGTAATATTTTACTCGGTACATGTTCAGTAACGCGTGCGTTACAACAAACTTTTCGCCCGCAAGAGATTAACAAATAAAAATAGCGCAGTTCTATTTCCTGTTCGTGGTTAGTGAATATACGCGCGGCGTGTGTTGTCATCAAGCGGCAACCTCCCGCTCTCCCTCGGGAAGCCAATACGGAAGTAACTAAAGCTTGCAATTCATCGAAAATTCCGCTAGTCCTGGCTGTCCTGGCTCCATAATAGAGCAAATCTCCAATGAGCCCACTGGCGAAATGGCCAATTTTACAGCAGAAAAAAAGGTGTTTACAGCCTGGTACAAAGAGCGATTTTGGTTCATATAGCTTATATTACCCTTCATGACAACTGTGAGGGGGGTGAATTTTTTTATAACTCACCCGTTTCCTTTATATTAAGCTAAATTAAGTTTGCATAATTAAGGGCGTGGCCACTTGAGTGACAGCTAGTCGCGCTGGTCGCCGTCACGTCACCTCAGCTGATTCCGGCTGATTCAACGTATTTTTGTGTTGTTTTATATGGCTTTACACAGTCAGTCGCCTTTTGGAATTATTTCCTGCAATTATCAGATAATATGGCATGCTGTGTGCGCTTAATTGTGCTCACAAACCATTCACGTGGACTCACGTTTCCCAGGTGAGTGAAATTATATACTTATACCATCTCTATAAATGTAATTGCTTTATTTCGAATAATTTATGATTTATAATGTTCTTCAGAACTCTAATGCACTCCAGAATCTGACAGATTGATCAGCTGTACCCTATAAAATCGCCATTTGAAGCGTTGTCATACAGTGTTCTGCCTGGATTTCCTAAATAGCCCTGCATTTACTAACACAGACTATATCTGAAGTATTTGGATGTAATCCGCACTTTCTTCCTGTTGAAAAACGTCTTAAGAACGATTTTAAGTGGCTTGATGTATTACAGCAGTGTTTTCAACAGACTAAACACTTTATTGATATAGTGTACAACCAAGCACGTGTGTTCAGAACACAAACGAGTCGCAGGTCATGAAATATGATGTGTTTCTCCCATAAGAAAGCCCTTAGCTTAATGCCAGCATGCGTCCCGTAGCTCCGCTCATGCTCCGCCCACGCTCCGCCTCTTTGCCCTTGTTTGGTATGCCTCGGTTGGTGCGATGACGCGCGAACAAAATGGCGACGGTTGGCCACGCCTACTAGTGGCTTCTTTTGGGTTCATCAGAAACCTATGGGTGACGTCACGGATACTACGTCCATATTTTTTACAGTCTATGGTTGTCATTAATCTCCCTCCGGCTATTGGAACTGTATACTTTGAACGCGGAATGATTTCAGCTTCTGAGCTCGAGGTCCGAGGCGATTGGCTCAGCCCGGTGCGCAGTAATCTTAAACCCTAACGCACAGCGGAAAAGCGGCAAATTGATTCGCGAGATGGACGTAAGTACATATGGTGTTATTTTTACTGACAAACGTATTCATGTAATACGAGCGAGCGAACGCGCGCCGGTTTCTCCTCGCGTGCACTCAAAACACGGCTGCTCACGTACGGATGATGTGTTCTCGTTCTGTCAGATGATGCAGACTCACAAGTTGTGCCTTGTGTTTCCTCCTGTTTTTGTGCTTTTGCTCTAAATATTATATTATCTTATACTATATATCCAGAGATATTTCTACACTTTTTACCTACAGGTTGAGGTAAATTCTGAAATAAATACTAGTGTTTTTGAGTGTTAGGTATACTGCTTATGTTTTAGGCTAGTATAAGTTTCAACTTGTTAATAAATGCTTCAGCATACAGTAGTAGGAATAGTGAACTGATAAAATAAAATACAAAGTGTAGTTTTACTACAGTAAAGTGTGGTGAATTGTAGAATAATATACACTAATATTGTAAGAAAAAAAACTACAGCACTGGGTAATTTGTTTATATTACACTTGTTGTGTTACCATAGCAACTATAGTTTTACCACAACAGATTCATTGAAGTACTTTACTATAGTAATGTTCAAAACACAGTACATGCCAATAGACGTGTTCAGGGGCCCTGTGGAACAGCTTTTCCTCAAAATGAAGAGGACAACAGGGAAAATGTTCTCCAAAATCTCATTAACAATGTGGAAGAGCACATTTTATTTATTTGAAGAGTAAATAGTACAGTAGGCTATAATACCTTGTCAAGTTTTTTTCTATATTCTATTAGTAACATTTCTGCTTGCGTTAGTTATATATATTTTTAAATGTTTTTATTTGATCAGTATGGTGCACCTTTTTTAAAAATAAAATGTATTCTTTGCACTCAACATCTATTCTCTGTGTCTTTAAATATTGGAAACTGGAACTATCTCATCATATAACATATACAGCCAAAAATGTTTTGGTTTATTATTATATAAAAAATGTATATGTAAGTCTATTTTAGTGTTTTGGTTATTAATAATAGTGGACCAATATAAATCATATCAAAAAGCACGAAAGGAAGAAGGAACACAAGACACACATTGTGAGTCTGCATATAATCTCACTGAGCGAGCAGTGTACCGAGAGCGTGCAAGAACGTGTGCGTGAGCAGTGCATATTTGAGAGAGCGTGAGGAAATTTGCGTGCGAGCAGCGTATATTTGAGAGCTCGCAAGCAGTTTTGTCCACAAAGAGGAAATCGGTGCACGGGCATTATATTGAGAAAGCTACTGTATGTTCATCACGCTCACTTTGTGCAGGACAGTTTTGTGTTGTGAGCCACTTAAATTTAAAGTGAATAAAATAATGGCAACAATAATAAAAAAAAAAATCTGCATCTTGTCATGACATTGGAGTTTACATAAAGGCCTGTAGTGTATAATTTGAATATAGTCAAGCTATTCAGAGATATTGCCAGATAATCACTTTACCTCTACCATACTTTTAACAGACTTAGATCATTTGTGATTCTGGCTGTCATCCTTTCTTGCATTGTCTTGAGCCTTCACATTCAACTATAACTATATTGTTAGTAGCCTGGATACGTCACAGTCATTCTGCTACAGTACATCATATCGCTTTGTACTGGATGTAAAATGCTCTGCAGTACGTTTGGTCATTTTAGAATGTTCAGCTCTAATTCTGTAGTTATTTTGGTGAAAGTAACTAAAAAAGTAATATGTAGTCATGTAACATATTACAATTTTGAGACAGTAATATTGTAAGGTAAGGGATTACATTTAAATAACAGTAACAAGTAATCTGTAATGTATTACAGCTTTGAGGTAACTTGCACAACACTGATGTTTAGTATATTATTATTATTAATATTATTATTGTAACTTCTGCCAATAATAGTAGTAGTATATCCGAGTATGTTTATGCAAATTCACAAACTTGTTTTGATTCTGAAAGCTTTGAATGAGCCATTTTGAACGAATCGGTTCTGTAAATGATTCAGCAATTCATTTAAAAGACACTTTTCGCCATCTATTGGCTTCTACTGTGCAGTGTGCATTTTTAATAAATCATATGCATTTATTTGCTTGTATAGGAGGTATGTACATATCAAACACACTAATTGCAACTTAATTATTAAAGGTAAATTGATATTTAATGCATATGTCTATATGTGGTGTGTGTTTTTATTTTAAATGAGACTCTTTTTGATCAGGATCCTACGTTTAGATTCAGTAAGTTCACTTTGAACACATAAAAATAATGCATTTTTATTAACTAAGGACCTTTTTATTCCTATTCAAGTGAAAATACTTGAAAGAAAAATAAGGGAAACACCTGGAAAAAATAATATAGTATATGAAACATCATAGACTCAGAAAATCTCTTAAAAATGGAAAGGAAATGAACTTTGCTGAGTCTGTGCTAGATAATAATCATAATTTGAGTTCATTTACGACTGAGGACATATAGTGTGTTACATTTGAGCCTGCTCTCCTCAGTAATTACAGTTTTATGGATTAAACTATGGCATATACAGCATGAAATGTATCTTCACAATCCACCCACTAGATGACAGTGTTGTATATCAGTATATTCAGAATGTGAATGAGCTTTATATTACTGTATTTCCCACTCTGGACGATTTACTGCCCTTCAAGCACCAATAAAATCCTACTTCATTACTCAAATTGGTGATGATTTATTCTTAAATTACTATCTGACACTACATGAGATTACTGAAAGGCTTGTTTAGAGTATAGAAATGCAGAAATATTAGTCTTGTTCCCATTAAAGCAAACACACACACACAAACACTTCTGACTACCGCTTCTTAAAAATATCTGCTCATATTTATATATATAAGGTCACTGTTTAACTGTTTATCTTTTGCTTTAACAGACTGTGATGATGATTATTAATATCGTGCTTTTTATAGAAAGCTTTAAAGATGATAAAAGTTCCTTTATATAATAAACTCCACCACTTAAGCACACAATGTCTAATCTTGAGGATTGAGGCCACGTGTTCTGATCCTGATAGAAAAGGAAGAAAACTTTGGTGGTGCTTTAATTTATTCCGATGATAAGAGAGTTGCATCAGAGAGCGTGTTTGATCTGTGACGGATCTGTTTGCACGCCTGTCTTTCGATTCTGTCGTATCTTTGATCTTACAAAAAGTCACTTATGAATTATATAAACTTCGACTGTGGACTGTGAGAGTGTGAAGGCTTCACGACTTCTACAGTTTATGATCAGTGTCTAAGGATCGATGGTGTTGCTACATTCACCAGAAGTCATTAAAATACAGCTGACTGGCTGAAAGAATCTACTTTGAATGACTTTTATGAGTTTCGACCACATGAGAGGTTTGCAACGGATGAGATGAATTCCCAAGGAAAATGCTAGTAATGATACCACATCCAATCCTGAACAATAACCTTCATGGCAGCTTAGCATTTGTTAAAACTTTACAGCGGACAGAATTGTTCACAAAACATTAGGAAGAATTTTATTCTTAATTACCATTTTTGTTTCATTTTCTAATTCATAAAATAAGCAACAAATATTTTGTATTCTTGAAAAAAAAACTATTTTTATCTCTTTTTTCAATTGTCTTTAAGACAAAAACAATTCAAATTCTTAAAAAAAGAATCATCTTAAGTATTGAACACATCCCCATTTTTCCTCAGAAAACATATTTCTAAAAGTGCCGTTGACTTGAAATGTTCACGAGATGTTGATTAACAACCATATAAATCCTGAGAAAATGAATCTAATTAGTTTACAAATGAAGTTATGTGTAACAAAATGAAATGACGCAGGGAAAAAGTATTGAACACATGAACAAAGGAAGGTATAGAAAGGCATGGAACGCCCAGACAGCAGCGGAAATCTCTCAGTAGTTCTTCAGCAACCCTCTGTCCTTCCTCACTTTAAATGAATATCAGCTGCTTCAGTCCAACATCTACAATAGCAGGATGATGAAGGTGGACAGGGTGGACATTTCAGCAAGGCAATAAATGGTCTTTAGGGTGCCATCATCATAAAAGCCTTATATAGTTTATTCATATATTTTCATTTTTTATGTTGTGTTACCTTGATGTTTTAAGTCAGTTTAACTTATGTAAGTTGAAATGACATGTAAAGTTAATTTAATTTAACTTAATTTAATGCAGAAACCGATTTGTTAAAAAAAAATCCTTGTTAGTCTCGTTTTTTTAAGAAAAATCACATTATATCATAATTGATTTTAACATAAATTACATTAAACTCACTTATAATTTATTATATGTAGTATGGAATGTGGAAGTTATAATACAATAAGACAATTTTTTTATAAGGAGACTACTTTGATGGACGTTTTTTTTTTTAAAGTATTAAATTATTAATCAAAAAATTGAGTTGAAAAATAATATTTAACTTTGAATATATTTTTGTGTGAATAAAGGGACTAAGCCGAAAAGAAAATGAATGGATGAATATTTTTGTGTACATTTATATTTTATGTATTTATCTAAGTAACTTTTATTGTAATATGAATTTGTTTTTATCATGTAATATTTTTATGTATATCCATCTCGCCATAAAATAGCCATAAGTTGCTGATGTTGCAATAAATAAATAAATAAATAATATATAGTATAACTAATAGAAATAACTGTAAAGTAAAGAAATGATAGTCCCCCCAATTATTAAACATTACTCAATTTAAAAAATATTAAACATTTAAAACTTTGTAACTACTAAAATATTTCACTATTTAAATCTTTGTATTCCTGGTGGAAATACTATGGATGTGAACAGGTAGAAAGTCATTATCAGAGGTTTAGGGATTTCAATGTGGCTCTGAAAGTGGGCTGGGTCAGTGGTCATTTCTGTGTGGAGTTTGCATGTTCTCTCTGTGTTCGCGTGGGTTTCCTCCGGGTGCTCCGGTTTCCACCACAGTCCAAACACATGAGCTATAGGTGAATTGAATAAGCTGAATTGGCCATAGTGTATGTGTGTGAAAGAGTGTGTATGCTGGAAGGGCATCCGCTATGTAAAACATATGCTGGATAAGTTGGCGGTTCATTCCACTGTGGCAACCCCTGATTAATAGGGACTAAGCTGAAGAGAAAATGAATGAATACAATAAAACATAATATTATTATACTGCTGCAATGTTATGCAATTATAATATTTTAAATCATGGAGCCGTCCAGCAGTTGAATTTATAAACAATATATATTCATTATGTTTAGTTGTAAATTCTTTTTAAGAAAACTAATTATATAAATTAAATGTAGAAAAGTATAAATAATATTTATAAAATAAATAAAAATTAAATATAAGTAGAAAGAGGACTTGGGCCTCATGGGTAGAGCTGCTTAGGGCCCCCAAATCACTAAATCCGCCCCTGCTTACAACAATCCTTTTCCAGAACTTTTCAGAATTTATCTCAAGTAATTTCATCATTCATTCATTCATTTTCTTTTCAGCTTAGTCCCTTTATTAATCAAGGATCACCACAGCAGAATGAACTGCCAACTTATCCAGCAAATGCTTTAAGCAGCGGATGCCCTTAAAGCTGCAACCCATCACTGTGAAATCTCCATACACACTCATTCACACACATACACTACGGCCAATTTTGCTTACAATTCATGTGGAAGAAACCGGAGTACCCGGAGGAAACTCGGGGAAAACATGCAAACAGAAATAACAACTGACCCAGCCGAGGCTCGAACCAGCGACCTTCTTGCCTTGCTACTGACTGCACCACAGTGACGCCCCTGTAATTTCATCATTAAGAATATAATGGCAAATCCGGCCCCTGCTCCCCTGCATTTTCTGGCATGACACCTGAGTAAGCAGAAACACTGTGAATATGTGGCATAAACAAGCCTGGAGGGAACTTCTACACATGAAAGCGTGTCCGTTCTCCTTTTGGCCCCGGGCGTTCATAAACAAACGCCTTCTGTTCGCTCTGCCCTGAGAGTTTATTTGTGACTCGGGCTCTCTCACGCCTGGCCTCGCTCCGACGGCAGATGCCCAGCGCTCACAATCCCGACGGGAAAAAACACAAATTGGCTCCATTGCAAACAAAACCTGGTGGAAGAATCCCGAGAGACTGACGGGAATCGCTCGTGGGCAATTAATCCTTGATTTTTTCAGAGAGTGCATGAAATGGAGGAATACAGTGCACTCAGAGCAGCAGAAAAATATAGAAAATATAGATATGAGTTCTCACGTTTTCATGAGAGCAGATTCAAGGACTGTTTAAAACACTGTTCATTTTTAAATCAAGCACTTTTGTAATCAACCCAGGCTCATTCTGATTACGTACCCCTGTATACATATCTGGAGAATGGCAAATATGTCCCAGGTGGTATGTTTTGGTTTGTTTTGTTCTTTTGTAGTTTTTGTTTTCGCAAATCCACCAGAGGCCGCTGTGTACGCTTTTTCAGATCTCAAATTTCTCTTGCGATGCCATTTGCGCCTGCTGTTCTCACGTAAATCCACCAGAGGCTGCTGTCGACTGACTGACTGACTGACTAACTGACCGACCAATTGACTGACCCACACTCCTGCTTCCCTAAACCCAACCAACAGTGTTTTCAAAAACAATCCAGGAAAAGGAAAGCCCTCGCCTGATTTTTACCACATTTTCAGATTTTACCACATTCTCACTCTGTTATTTACTTTTTTTATTTAGTATGTACCACCACGAAAGACTTTACTTTACTAAACACTTTAGTGTATTTACATTCAAGAGTTCACACTTAGCTAATGATCGGTAATGAAGCGTGTTGGATGGATGGATGGATGGAGATATAATGCGTGTTTTATATATATATGTATATATGTATATATATGTATATATATATGTATATATGTATATATATATATATATATATATA
>CAIGQQ010037913.1:2757565-2778866 GCA_903798035.1 Danio albolineatus | reverse complement strand
AATAAAATAAAATAAAATAAAATAAAATAAAATAAAATAAAATAAAATAAAATAAAATAAAATAAAATAAAATAAAATAAAATAAAAAGAAAAGAAAATTTTAAAAGAAATTTGAAGAAAATTAAAGAAAAAGGTTAAAATAAATAAAAAAAAAATTAAAAAAATAAAACATAAATAATTAAATAAATATAAAATAAAAATAAAGAAAATTAAAGTAAAAAGTTCAAATAAATAAAATAAAATTAAATTAATAAAAAATAATGAAACAAAAATAAAAGATAAAATTAAATTAAAGAAAATGAAAGAAAAAGGTTAAATTAAATTAAATTAAAATAATAAAAAATAAATAATAAAATTAAATAAAATAAAAAGATAAAAAATATGGAATGAGTGTGTATGGATTATTCCCAGTGATGGGTTGCAGCTGGATGGGCATCTGCTCTGTAAAACATATGCTGGATAAGTTGGCGGTTCATTCTGCTGTGGTGACCCCAGATTAACAAAGGGACTAAGCCGAAAAGAAAATTGAATGAATGAATGTGAAATCCAAAGATGAATTTGTATGCCATAAGTTATTTGCATATATTGCCATATATCAGATTTCTAGGTGGATATAATTTTAATCCACAATAGTGGTTACATTTCTCTTCCAGTTCCTTTCCTCGAGCTTCACCCTCCTCTTGAAGTCTTTTACTATTTCACTGATGCTCATCTACACTGATGCTCATTGACTATCTAGGGCACTTTATCAATATAAAAAAAAGGTCAGAAGATTTAGCCTAACACGTAGTTTAATGTTTTAACCCTTTAGGGCACTAACTGAAATACTTATAGAAAGTGTTAACATTGGTTATTACAAGATTTTTGAAATTCAATAGCTTAAAAAGACTTCAAAACAATGCTGGGCAAAGATCGCGAATCAAAATAAAAGTTTGTTTTGATAAGAAATGTGTGTGTATTACATATATTTATTATTTTTATGTAATATAACACACATACTATAAACTTTTTTGCAAAGATATTGAAATTTATATATAATTTATGTCATATGCATGTATATTTTATATCTAAATCCGTATAAATAATCATTTTCTTTTCAGTGAACTATCCTTTTAAGCCTTTAAAGTGAATACTTTATTTGTAAAGTCCACCTGGCAAGTCCTTCGTACCACCCACAGATTATGCAACAGAACAATGCATCCTCAAAAAAACAAAAAACAAAGACATATTGAGGAACATACACTTGTAGGCGAAATCTGCATGCAGGACACCTATAATACTAATCGTAATAAAAAGTACAAAAGGCTAGCAAACCTTTAGCTTCAGATGAAAGATGCACTCAGACACAAGGTCACCAGTGGATCAAAATATCTTTCAAATGCTAAAGCAAACATGCATTTTGAGTCATACACCAAATGCACACGAAACAAGTGCAGCAGAGTGCAACAAACAAATGTCTGCTGGTTAAACTTCACAGCCGGCATGTCAAATGTAAAATCTCATTCCTTCATCCACCGTTCCTAACTTTAAATATTCATCGCACTCATCTCAGCAGCTCTTCTGTATGTAAATATGTGCTTACAGGTTAACACTTTTCAGAGCCACAACGGCTGCAGTTTCAAGCGAGCGGCCAGCGTTTTCCAAAGCGTGGGTTTGAGGAATAAGTCACTTGCAAAGTAAAACTGTCGCCTACCTAATATTGGCACAAAAAATGTTCTTATTGCTGCCAGTTTAGTTTCTCTGCATGACCATTAGTGAAAATGTTTGGTCGTTTTACTGTTATTTATTTACAAGGACAGGATGGAAAATGCAAATAAAAAAAGAAAGTAGTGATTTCCAAATTTACTTTGACTTTTATTTTATTAAAGACAACATGAAGTTGGGACAGAAGCGATTTAGGGCTAGTAATCATTAAATGATGATGTGATTTGAAACAAATGATAGCAATTATTGGTAAAGCTGAACAACCGTGATCTCCGATCCCTCAGGCGGTACTGCATCAAGAATCCTCATTCATCTATATGAATATCCCCACATGGGCTCAGGACTACTTTGAAAAACCCTTGTCAAGTACCACAATACGTAGTTACATCCTCAAATACTAGTTAAAACTGTAGTGTGCAAAAAGGAAGCCGTATGTTAACAGTGTCCAAAAGTGCTGTTGACTTCTCTGGGCTCGGTGGCACCTGGTATGGACCATAACATAGTGGAAAAGTCTAAAACCCAGGGTCTGTCATGGTATGGGGCCTTGAAAAAGGTCATTTGCACTTCTGAGATGCACCATTAATGCTGAAAATTGCATAGAGATTTTGGAGCACAATATGCTGCCTTGTTTTCCAGGGATGCACATGCATACTTCAACAATACAATGCAGAATCTTATTCCACACACATTACAAAGTCCCGGCTGTGGAGGAAGAGGATACATGTACTTGACTGGCCTGCCTGCAGTCCCGACCTGCCTCCAATAGAGAATTTGTGGGATATTTTGAAGCAACAAATACAACAACGAAGACTCCGTACTGTTTCTCACCTTAAGACTTGTTTGCAGGAAGAATGGGACAAAATTACACCTGAAACACTTCATCACTCGGTGTCTTCGGTCCTTAAACGACTTTTAAATGTTGTGAAAAGGAATGGCAACATTACCAAAGTGGTAAATGCTTTACTGCTCCAACTTATTTTGATATTTGTTGCTAGAACCAAAATTGCACTATGTGTTTATTAATAAACAATAAAACACATGAACAAAAAACAATAAAACAATAAAAATCACAAGGAACATATAAAATAATGTTTGTTGTATTGTCTGCAATGAAAAACGAGTCAAAGTAAATTTGGAAATCCTACTTTTTTATTTGTATTTTCTATACTGTCTTTTTCTGATTTGGGCTTGTGTTTGTTTGTTTATGTATTGGTATCATTTTATTTTGATGGTCCCTTTAATGCATTTTGTTGAATTTAAGTTACATTGCATCTACATGCCAACTAATTCTCATTAGAATATGAGTAAACTATTGACATGTACTTGCAAAATTTCTTATAGTTAGTTAAATGTCTGTTGAAGGAACAGCATCAGCAGATATTAATCAGACGGTCAACTAATATGCAAATGGGAATTAATTGACATGTGTTTGCAATAAAACATAGTCAACAAAATGTGCAATAGGGACCATAAAAGTAATTACCTATTTATTTATTTATTTTTCTCCATGAATTAATCTTTGATCATCTATTTTCTCTTGCAAATGTTAACTTACAAGCATACCCATCTCAGTCAAAATAGGAAAAGCTTACATAAAGAAAATCAGCATTTCAAGAGTTCACACTTAGCTGATTATTGATTATAAGCGTGTTTGGCATGCTGTCTTGGGAGAGAGCCCTGAGCTCATAAGATCCTCGAGCTCGGGGCTCCTCCCGTTTGCAAGGCGAGAGGAGAGTTTGAGCTCAGGTAGATCTCGAGAACTCCCCTGCTGTAGTAGCTAATGAACAGATAGTTATTGCTCTTAGGAGATAACTGCTTAGTAGGAGCATGTCTATTGAGCCGATTTGGATTAGTCAATAAAATTAAGTTGTATGTTTTTGGACGGTGGGAGGAACCCGGGGGAAACCCACGTGAGCACGGAGAGAACGTGTAAGCTCGGCACAGAAATGTCGGCTGGCTTGGTAAGGCCTAGAACCAGTGACGTTCTTGCTGTAAGGCAACAGTGCTAACCACTGGGCCACTGTGCCACTCATCTAAGAAAGGAGGAGGAGTAGGGGTGGAAGGGGGGATTCTTCAAAATGAAGATGGCTGTGATATGAAACTTATTTGTAGTAGCTTAGAAACCGTCTGATTGGTGAATCATATTTCCCAGAGATGGGTTGCAGCTGAAATTGCATCCGCTGCGTAAAACACATGCTGGATAAGTTGGCGGTTCATTCCACTGTGGTGACCCCAGATTAATAAACGGACTAAGCCGAAAAGAAAATGAATGAATGATTGGTGAATCATAAATGGGATAATGCGGGACCAGCCGCAAGCATTCATAAGAATGTGATCCACTTAAAATTAGTTTATAAATAAACTTCACTTCATAAACAGCCTAGAAAGCTTTTTTTCGTTGTTTAGTGTTTGTAACCGTTGAGTGATGCTGACAACGGAGTTGAGGATCCAAGTGCCGTTTAATATTAAATCAGTATAGCAGTGGTCATCGGGGGCAAACAGGTATGTCGAGGAAATTCAAAATCGTAGTCAAAAACAAGCAGAAGGTCAATAAGGCTGGTAGCAGATAAACAAACAAGCAAGGCTGGGATCAAACACAAAAGACTAGACAAAGGAAACGTGTTGTAAGGTCATTATACAGGGAACAATACTAAGCAATGATTGTGTGCGAGTGTGCTGTTTATAAAGTGTGTGTAATCAGTCCAGAAGCAGCTTCAGCTGAGAGAGTCTAATCAGATGGTGACTTGGAGCAGGAGTGTGTGTGTGTGTGTGCTGCATGACTGGAATTGTAGCCTGTTAACAAGCAGATTTGTAGTTCATGGAATGTGTGTGTGTGTCAACCAGCGATCTCTGGCTGTAGATCGCTGGTGATCATGACAGTGTTTTACATTACAAACTATATGCAATAAAAATGTAGTTAATGCATTCAAATCCTTACATATAACCCATTTCATTTTCACTTTTACTTACTTCTCAAACTGCAATCACTATTGATGCAGCGAGAAACATTCACTTCTCATGTATGACCAAATTATCTAAACGCTAAAATATCCATAACAATAGCAGCAATTGGTATCTAAAAATATTTTACGTTCATTTTTATATCCCTCATCCTCATTAACCTTTTGCATAACGCCCGCATTAGCCGCGGCTCTTCTCTCCGAGATTAATCTGTAGCAGCTGTACGAATCTCAACCCTCGAAGACAAGTTTAAATGGCATTACCCTTGAAAGCACTCAAAGCGCTGCATTCCTCTAATGGTTATAAACCTGTCCGACTGTGGGATTCGAAGGTGTGAATGTTCAGATCCATTTAGGAGTGCAATTAATGTCACCGCAGATTCACTGCTAATGCTAAATGCTAATGAGCCACGTTGCCTTTGTTGAGGCGAATTAACTTGTGTAACAATTTGCGCGAGTAACTATAAGTAGCTGTGTGCTGAATTTTCTTTTGCTCCATTTAAACAAACAAGGTTTAGAGAGTTGTATGTGCTTTATCATTTAATATGGAGCTACAGAGACACTAATGGACGACAAACTATTAGTACAAGTCCTGTAATGGCACAAAAAACAAACCATAATATGCATTTCTGCAATTGTTTTACCTTTATTGCAAAGACATCTGTGAGAGGACTTTATCTTTTATACTAATCTAGGTAGTTAACTGTTTTCCAGTATTGCACTAAATGCTAATGCACTTGGGATACATCCAGCATCAGCAGCGTCCTATAGGTTATAATATATATGTAATTGTAATAGCTTGTGTGTGGAGATATATCGGCCCGCAGACCCACACACGTTTCAGTAGCATACACGATAGGCAGGGGTGAATCATACAGATATATGGTCAATGATGGATCAGTCTTCTTCTATTTTTCTTGTGTGTCTCGACGACTAAGTCCTTAGGACAGGGGAGTCCAAACTCGGTCCTGGAGGGCTGGTGTCCTGAAGAGTTTAGCTCCAACCCTAATCAATCACACTTGAGCTAATCAAGATACTAGAAACCTCCTTGCAGGTGTGGTCAAGCAAGTTGGAGCTAAACTCAGCAGGACACCGGACCTTCAGGACCGAGTTTGGACACCCTGCCTTAAGAGCATTATCGTCACTTACTGTATTTCACAAAAACGGAGATCGAAACCGTGCTACACCTGCCATTCATTAGACTGTCAACAGTTTAGGGTTTCCAATTCATTATCTCATTATTATATAGTAACAATCATTTTAACATCTGTGAAGTTTTGCAACTCAAATTATGTGAATAAAAATAATTAGTTAAAACACTTACGACTTTACGTATCCACATACACGTATCCACTTACACAAAGAAAACATAACTGACCATCTAACTGTATGAATAAGTTTAAAAAAATAATTCAGGATCTTAATATTATCATACTTTGTAGTAAAATCGTTTTGTAGTAAAATATAAAAAACAAACAATAATGTGTCACATTAAAACGAATTACTATAGTTCAGAATTTAAAATTAACATAGTTATAACTGATAAACCACTTTATCTTTTACTAAACTGTAGCAACTGATAGTAATAATATTAATTATATTATTATTATTTTATTTTTTTTATTAATTATTAACAGTTGATTTGTTTGTATTACTATATTTGTTGCAGCTATCATTACCACAAATTAAATTATATATATATTACATATTATATATATATATATATTATATATTATATTATATATATAATACTTACTATAAATTACTTTAGTATTTAATGTGGGGAAAATATTAATAAAAAGTTATTAGAAAATTAAGCAAATAAATTCTATTAAATCACTGGAGTAAAATATTAATAGTGTTATACATTTACTAAATGTAAAAAGATTTGTATATATAAACCTATAAAGATGCATTATAGCCTATACATATTAACTTGCTATTATTTCCTTCATTATGATGAATCCAATATATAAATGATACCTGTCCAATTTAGATTGTTTATGTATCTCTGAAAAATGTTTCAGCAAGGCCTGCAAACCAGTATCTGCTATAGTGACTGTCAGATAAATAATGACTTTATGACTAACAACGTTCCCCATTGCCTGTTTTGATCGCCATATTTGTGAAATAGTATACACTATTGTTTATTATGTACACTATTTATTAACAATATATATATATATATATATATATATATATATATATATATATATATAAATGTCCGAATGCTGACAATGTCCGATAAGACGTTAATAACATTAACATCCCTCGTAACCATATTTGGTTTGCCTAGAACATGTGTGCTGAACTGTGTGTGTCTGAAACGGGTTGGTCTGTGGGTCTGAAGCTGGATATTATTGTGTGTGTGTGTGTGTGTGTGTGCGCGTGTGTGTGTGTGCTGAAAAGTTTGTGTTTTATATCTCTGAAGAATGTGAAATAAATAGAAATAGAAAGTAATTATTCAACGAATGCAGATCATGACCTTTTGCTCTGACGTACATGTCAATGGGATGCACTCAAAAAGAAAAACTAAAAAACTTTTGCATTTATGAAAACATTTGTGTATCGACAACAATCCCTGTTCTGATGCATCTGTGAACGTTTAGTGATGCACTGATGCTGGATGAAGATATCAGAGACAAAGGATGTCTGTACTCTGTAGGTGTATATAATTAAAAAAGAGTTAGACATGAATATTATATTAATGCATGCATAGGTGATCTGTGATCTGATAAGTAAAGCTTGCAGAGATGATCAAATGTGCGGCGGCACAGAGAACACACTGTGAAGCACATGTCCTTTTCTCACAGACATCAGTGGGAAGCTTGTGGTTAGATTGTATACAGTACACTGAAAATATTTTTAGCAAAAATGTTGCAAATCATTTATATGGGCTGAATTTAAACAAATCAATTTAGTAATGTTCAACTTAATTTGTTTAAATTCAGCCTAAATAAATGGTTTGCAACCACTTAAAAAAAAAAAGGTAAAGTAAATACCAATGATTGATTTTTTCAGTGAATTTATCTACTAGGTTTGAGCGATGTTGACCAATTTGGCATTGTACGATGTCTAATGAGAAACATTGCGATGGACGATGGCATCATCATCATAGGCGGCTGTGAATTAATTATTTATGAATAATTAATGAATTCATAACAAATTAGTTATTTGTAGCCTACCGTTTCAACTACCTGACCCGCATGGTCTTTGTTCTACCCAAAACCAAATCATAAATAAATAAAGATAAGCTACACACAAATGACCAGCTGTCAATCACTTTTTCTGCAGGACTCTTGCATGAATATGCAGAGTGATCTGTGTCATTATAATGGCGTCGACAAACTTGGTTGGTAAAAAAGGTGCAAAAGCAACAGGAACCAACCAATAATATCTGAGGTTTTTATTTCATACATTTTTTATGCGCATTTTCAAAATTTATGTGCATCACATCGTTTCCGTCAACCGGTTTTTATGTGCATATTCAAAATGCGCATAAAAATAGCTGGATGGAAACTTAGCTAGTGTGTGTGTGTCTGTGTGTGGTCATGTGATATGCGTTTTCAGCGGTATAGTGTGGACAGAGGGCTGTTCAGAAACACTAGATGAAATGCCAGTGTGGATATGGGTTGTTTTCATTCTAAAATGCGATTCTAAAATCTATTGACCCAACCCTTTTAATACTTTATATTAATACCTTCTCTTACCGTTAGTTTGCTATGAGGTAAAGATGTGCAAAAAAAGCCCCAACCCTACTCAATATTCCACTGGGAATTCAGTTTCAGACCCGCCCCCTACCAATATTTCAGTTTAACATCAACATACTGAAATAAAAGTCTCGCCAATATCTGGTTCTAGGCCTGTCACAATAGTCAATATATCGACTTATCGCACAATACATGGACATGACCTCAATAATTTTCGGTAATGCAATATATATCGCCCATACGTAAAAACCAATTCTTGCAACATTTTAGCTGATTGCACAACCTCTCTATTTCTATTGGAGGTGTCAGTGTGGTTAAAAAACACTATAGTATTTACCATAAATGACTACAGTATATTTTGATGTGGGTGCCTGACAACTGAAAATAGATCTGGTAGCAGATATCGCAGCCTGTTACTTTTTACCTTGCTTTTTTTTTGTTAACATTTATTATTATTTGTTTAGGATATGTGTTTTTACATTCTGATTCTAATGCCTAATCATTAAATTATTAAAATGACTAAATTAAATTAAATATTCTTAAGAACAAAATATGATGTGTTCTTTTGAAGAGTGTAATTGCGTTATGATGGTATTATGTTGCCATTCTGGCATTATATAGTGAGTGGTCTAAAATGGTCTTAAAATGATAATAATATTGTTTATCGCGATATGTTTTTGTGCAATATATCGTACAACAAAAAAAACAGATATCATGACAGGCCTATCTGGTTCACGCTGACTTATAGATATTGGGGGAGGGGGGGGGGGTATTTAGACTAGAAACAATACAAAATCTCATTTTTTGCAGTGTAATAGATAGCATGGATATTTAGACCATCCTACTATTAATATTCATATTATAAATTAGAATAGATATTTGATTGAAAGCATTAAAGGTTTAAAACGTGCATTTTTATTCAATGTTAATCTCAACCGAAACACAAAGAGAGAGTGCGACAGTGTAGCTCCTCCCCTTTTATAAAACAACCAATAGCATTTTGCTTTATCCCTGCCAGTAATTAGGCATGAGCCGGCATAAGATTCTGATGGAATTAAACCTTGGATAAAAATATTACGGTTTCACGGTATGACGGTATTGTGATTACTGCTCTAAAATATATTATTTTTAAAAGTCTGGCTAAAAAACAAAACTTTTTCCCCCTTTGAACACAATATATTTTATTTTGAGAAACATTTAAAGTATTTGGAGCAGTAAACATGTCAGGCTAAGTAATTCAAGTGAATCATTGACTTCTGCTGTCTTCATTTGCTTCGATAACACAGATGTCTGAACGATTTACACCCAAAAAAAAAAAAAAAAGTGAATAAAAAAATTTCACCCATACCTTAGGAACGGTTTAGCAGAAAATTTTGGTGGTATGAAAACCTTGACTTTTCCAAACCGCGGTATACCTTGAAAACAGTTATCGTCCCATGCCTACCAGTAGTAGTGACTGAGATCAAGCAACTCAAATGAGAAGCATCTCGAAGGGAGCGGGGTATCTCGGACACTAGAGAGCATGTGATTGGTTAAGATCTGATGAGAAACTGTAGTATGAGGTGATGTAAATAAAACAGTTGATCCATTTAGACAGGAGTGACAAACTACAAGCCTTACATGGGTATATCAATCTTCTAAACGTGAATTTTGTCCCTGTTATGGAGCACACAGCTTATAGACATCCTAAAAAATAAAACCCTAAAAATGATTTAATTTAATATCATGGGACCTTTAAGTGGTGGATTTACATCCGTTGTTTGCTGGCAAAGCCCAGAAGGTGCTATAAATATTGAGTGTTGGTAGTTTGCGAGAGGGTTAGCAAGTTTTTTTACACGTCCTCTGAATAATGCTCAAGGATTGTGTCCGCAGGCACTGAGTTTCATCCCACCTGCTTGGCTGCTTCAAGTGATGTGTTTTATAAAAAGACTCTGAAACACCAGCTAAAGAAGTCGACAACGAACAAACCTTGATGTTTAAAAAACACACAACAGCTCATGTCTGTCCATAATCTACAATCTGATACACACACAGTACAGAAATGAGTCTTGAGGGGCTTGTTGTTTTCCATTTAAACTAAATTGATGCATTAACGTGCATATTCAATGTGCATTTAGATTTATTATGAAATATTGAGAACATTTCACTGGTAAAATCAAGAGGTAGATGAAGAGTTGCAAAAATATCTAAAGGTCAGCTGAAATATTCTTCTAAAAAAAGCATTTATTCAGTTTTTGTTAAGTTATTTTTACATTAAAGGCAATAAAATGATCTTGTTTTTTCACATAAAGCCAATAAATTAATACAATATTGTTCACAGTAAATAAATAGTGCTAATGTTATTTTGAATCATACTTACATGCGATTTCAGACTCAATATTCAAAGTACCATGGTAAACAATATAGGGAGCATGTCACAAGTTGTCACTGAATGAATGTCAATGTGCACAGCCTACAAACACCAAACCTAAGCGTGAATACAACACGAAGATGCCAGGAATATTACGACATAACTAAACAAAAACTGCAAAATATTAACAGATTTAATTATTTCACATTAAAGGCAATAAAATGATCTTGTTTTTTCACATAAAAGTGAAATCACTCAACACACACACATGAACCTTAAAAAATGTTCATTTTAGAAGCAAATATCAGATGGTACAGATCAGATTTTTGCATCTTAAGTCTCCAAATATTATGAAAATCATCATCTATTACATTAAATAATTGATTATTTGTTACATGACACATTCGAATATAGTTTATGCTCCAAAAATAACAAAAATCAACTCTTGAAAACTCAAAAAAATAATCTGTGTAATATTTTAAAGGTTTTTAGTCACACTAATACACTCTTCAAAAAAAAGGTTCTTCAGTGGTTC
Source organism: Danio albolineatus (assembly GCA_903798035.1). Taxonomy (NCBI): domain Eukaryota; kingdom Metazoa; phylum Chordata; class Actinopteri; order Cypriniformes; family Danionidae; genus Danio; species Danio albolineatus. Next base: position 2,767,607 of record CAIGQQ010037913.1, on the reverse strand, counting down.
TTCAGTAGTTCTTTACGGTGGTTGATGTGCTATTTAGCACTTTTACTGTGTAAAGAACCTTTAAAGCACCATGAAGGTTCTTCAGTAGTTCTTCAGCGGTTCTTTAAGGTGCTATATAGCACTTTTACTGTGTAAAGAACCTTTAAAGCACCATAAAGGTTTTTTCAGTGGCTCTTTGGGGGGTTTAAAGTGCTATACAGCACCACTACTACTAGTAAGCACTTGTTCTTATAGCTAATTCTCATAACTCTTATGCCAGCTTTATTTGCGGAAAGAGTAAAGTAACATTAAGAGCACCTTAAAATATAGGTGCTATATAGCACCATTTGACAAAAGTACTATATAGCACCTATTTTTAAGGTGCTGTATAGCACCAAAAAAGGTTCCCCCCTCGTTACAACCAAAGAACAAGTTTTGGTGCTATTTAGCATCATTTTTTTTTTTAGAGTGTACACTAATATAATTTCAGAAAAGTATTCTTTGCGAATTATAACTATTGAAATCATATTAGCAACCAATGAATAAATACAATATTGTCCACTGTAAATAAATAGTGCTAATGTTATTTTGAATCATACTTGCATGCAATTTCAGACTCAATATTCAAAGTACCATGGTAAACAATATAGGGAGCATGTCACAAGTTGTCACTGAATGAATGTCAATGTGCACAGCCTACAAACACCAAACCAAAGCGTGAATACAGCTTTCCATTAACAACATGCCAGGAATATTACGACATGATTAAATCTGTTAATATTTAGCAGTTTTTGTTTAGTTATTTCACATTAACGACAATAAAATGATCTTGTTTTTTCACATAAAAGTGAAATCACTCAACACACACACATAAACCTCAAAAAATGCTAATTTAGAAGCAAATATCAGATGGCACTTGGATATTTTTACATTTTAAGCCTCCAAATATTATGAAAATCATCATCTATTGCATTAAATAATTGATTATTTGTTACATAACACATTCGAATATAGTTTATCCTCCAAAAATAACAAAAATCAAGTCTTTAAAACTCCTTTAAAATAATCTGTGTAATATTTTAAAGGTTTTTAGTCACACTAATATAATTCCAGAAAAGTATTCTTTGCAAGTTATAAATAGTGAAATCATATTAGCAGCCAAATAATAAATACAATATTGTCCACTGTAAATAAATAGTGCTAATGTTATTTTGAATCATACTTACATGCGATTTCAGACTCAATATTCAAAGTACCATGGTAAACAATATAGGGAGCATGTCACAAGTTGTCACTGAATGAATGTCAATGTGCATAGCCTACATAAACCAAACCAAAGCGTGAATACAGCTTTCCATTAACAACACGAAGATGCCAGGAATATTACGACATGATTAAATCTGTTAACATTTTTCTGTTTTTGTTAAGTTATTTCACATTAAAGGCAATAAAATGATCTTGTTTTTTCACATAAAAGTGAAATCACTCAACACACACACATGAACCTTAAAAACATGCTCATTTTAGAAGCAAATATCAGATGGTACTCGGATATTTTTGCATCTTAAGTCTCCAAATATTATGAAAATCAACAAGTTGTCACTGAATGAATGTCAATGTGCATAGCCTAACACCAAACCTAAGCGTGAATACAGCTTTCTATTAACAACACGAAGATGCCAGGAATATTACGACATGATTAAATCTGCTTGGCGGTAAGTGAAGTAACAGGTAGGCTAAATGAAAGAACAACAAATACCACAACATCACCATTAAGTCTAAAATCAGCAGTGATGTATTGAATCTCTCCCTCACAGAACGGCAAAAGTACAAACATGACCGCGTGCTCGTCAAACTTACATGCGCGTTCATGTTCATGCACCTAGGATCAGTCATGCACCTTTAGTCCTACCACTCGATGAACTTGAGGTGTCCACACGGGCTGAGACGCTGTCGAGTTTCTTCTCCATCGTAAATGTGTGCTGTAAGTGTTGTTTCCAGGTTTGTGTCCGTGTGAAGCGCACTTTGCAGCGGCAAACTGAGACTGGCTGTTGCGCTTCAGCGTTCGGCAACTTCAGCTGATGCTGCGCTGATGATGCGGTCGATGCGCGTCACCGCTCTCTCCGGCGCGCGCTCTCACTGTTATTTTCATTGATTATTTTACTACAATACTATCAATTCAATCAATTAATATGATGTGAATTGATCGAATTATTATATATTTTACATTTTGAGCATATTATTTAAAATATTATAATACATTTTAAATAATATATTGATCCGTACACTTTTACTACTGCTACTACTTTACTATTATTATTATTATTATTATTATTGTTGTTGTTGTTGTTGTTGTTGTTGCTGTTGTTGTTGTTGTTGTTGTTTTAAAAATATTTTTCAATTTGTTCGTATTTTAAATATTAATGATATTTATTAATAATATAATATAATATAATATAATATAATATAATATAATATAATACAATAATCATATGTAATTACAAACATAAAATTACATTAATTCATTAAATAATATTAATTATTATTAATATTATTTTGCATTTATCTGTTTGTTCGTAATTATTATTATTATTATTATTATTGTTGTTGTTGTTGTTGTTGTTGTTGTTGTTTTAAAAATATTTTTCAATTTGTTTCGCATTTTAAATATTAATGATATTTATTAATAATGTAATATAATATAATATAATATAATATAATATAATATAATATAATATAATATAATATATTACAATACAATATAATATAATAAACATATGTAATTATAAACATAAAATTACATTAATTAAATAATATTAATTATTATTAATATTAATTTGCATTTATGTTTGTTTGTTTGTTTGTAATTATTATTATTATTATTATTATTATTATTATTACTATTATTTATGTACATAAAAACGTTCGTCTTCAAAATTCAATGTATTACGTGCCATTTCACTGTCTATATTTCTTTTTAATAAGTGACCATCTTTCTTATTTTCCTTTATCACTTTCTCTACAGTATATTTAACATTCTTTTCCGGTAAAATCCAGCCAATAAGACTTGACCAACATATTACTTATGACTCATCCAGCATTACACAGATTTCTGTCTAACACCTGCGCTGACTCTTTCCACACATCCACTAGAAATCACATTTGAAGCCGTTCATTAAAAGCAACTGCAAATAGAGAATAAGTATCCAGATACAGCATTTCTGCAGTGACTGTACAGTAGTTATATTGTACCCTTTAGCAGGAACTTATTATTATTATTAGTAGTAGTAGTAGTAGTATTATTAATAATAATAATAATAATAATAATAATAATAATAATAATAATAAAATAATAATGATATAATGATGATGATGATGATGATGATGATAATAATAATAATAATGATAATGATAATAATAATTTATTTGTTAATTATATTAATTAATAATATTTTAATATTAATAATAACAATAAAAATGTTTTTGTTTCTTATTATTGTTATTAATGATAAAAATAATCATAATTAATTTATAATGGTAATTTATAATAATAATAATAATTTGTATTAATTATTATAATTGTTGTTGTAGTTGTTGATAATTTTTTTAATTATAGAATTTATATTATTATTATGAATACTAATATTGATAATAATTATTATATATAAATAAAAGTTTATGAAAAAAAGTGTTTATTATAATTATTTTTGATCATATTTTATTTATTTAACAGTTAATTAAATTATTTCATAATGATATTAATAATTGCTTATTTATTGTTGCTTGTTTGTCATTATTATTTTTGATGATAATAATAACAATAGTTAAGTGACAATATTGATTTACATTGTTTATTATTATTATTATTATTATGTTGTTGTTGTTGTTGTTTTTATAATAATTATTTATTTATTTATCATTTATTATTTATTTATTATGTATTAATCTATTTAATTTATAATATAATATAATAACAATAATCTTAATAATAATAATACTTCAAATAATAGTTAAATTTTTTATTTGTTTATTATGATTATTATTATTATTATTATTGGCAATAATAATTTATTTACTATGTTAGTTTATAATAATATAATAATACTTATGTATTCATTTAATTATTTATTTGTTTGCTTTTTGTTATTATTATTATTATTATTAATATTATCATAAATGTATATAAAAATTTAAATGTTATAATATTTAATATTGCAATTAATAATTATAATATAAATTTAAAGTATTAATTTTATACTATTATAATACTTTTTACACCCGTTCATTAAAAGTAACTGCAAAAGAGAGAATAAAACTCTCTAAAATAAAAAATTCAAGCAGTAGTTTTGAAGTATCCAGATACAGATACAGTACACCTTCTGCTACAGCGACTGTACAGTAGTTATATTGTACCCTCCAGCAGGAACTCATAGACTGCACTGTATTTCTGATCTGACATCCACCATAACCTGATCGTCTGCATTATATTCCAGTTTCAGACTTGTTCCTGGGATCTGCCAGTAATAAAAACTCACACTTCCACGCTCAGGCTTCATACGCTGTTTGATGGAGATGGAAAGAGTATAAATATATAAGAAAAGGCTGCATAATTCAGCAGATGGGGTTTGACGTTTCTGACAGCTTTCCCATTGACACTTCAATGGCGCTCTGGAGTATAGCTAATGCTGCTCAAGATGTTGTGCCGTATTACTTTACAATCCCTTAAATGTATCAAGTAATCATGACTAAACTAAATGACTGATGACAAGTTTTGCATTTTAGACCTGTAAATTACAAATCTATCCTTGTTTAAATTCACCAATACAATAGCACAATATTGAAGACAAGGGGTTAGCACTGTCACCTCACAGCAAGAAAGTTGCTGGTTCGAGTCCTGGCTGGGCCAGTTGGCATTTAATGGCTTAATCATATCACGAGCTCCTCTCGAAATTAGTTTATGAACAATTTAAACCGGAGCACCCAGAGAAAACCCACACCACCACAAGAACATGCAAACTCCACACATATACGCCCACTGACCCAGCGGAGGCTTGAACCAGAGATTTTCTTGCTATCAGGCGATCGTCCTACCCACTGCGCCACCATGTCACCCATTTTTATTAATATTATATTAATTGATAATAATAATAATAATAAATTATTATATTATCATTGTTATTGCTGTTATTTATTTGTTTATTTGTTTGTTTGTTTGTTTATTTAATTATTAATATGAATAATAATAATTTATTATTATTATTATTAATAATAATAAAAATAATAATATATTATTATTGTTGTTGTTGTTATTTATTTATTTATTTTATTTTATTTTATTTTATTTTTAAAGTACTAGTAGTATACATTATTATTATTATTATTATTATTATTGTTATTACATTTCCCACAGGAGGAAAATGTGATATTGTAAAAGAGATAAGTATTTTTTTTATTATTATTATCAATACTATTACTACTACTACTCCTACTACTACTACTACTACTACTAATAATAATAATAATAATAACAACCACAACAACAACAATAATAATAATAAAAACAACAACAACAATAATAATATATCTTTTTTTTATAATATTACATTTCCCCCCTGTGAATTTGAGTGCTGTTTAATGGAGAGAAGTTTTTTCCAACATATTTTTTACATATTAGTTTTAATAGTTAATTAATAATAACTAATTTATTTTATCTTTGCCATGATGACAGCACATAATATTTTACTACTTATTTTGCAAGATCTTCAGCTTAAAGTGACATTTAAAGGCTTATCAGGATATGACATTTATGCTAACCAGGTTCTAAAATTTGCAGTGAGGCGACAGTGCGAACCACTGAGAAAAATATATAATAAAAAAATAATATATAGTTCAATTCATTCATATATTCAATGATTATGATGTTCAAACTATTTATTTAAAAGTAGTTGAAACAACACAATTCTTGAGGTTTTTTTTTTTGAGGGGGGGGGGGGGGGGAACTTAATTCTTAATTTCTTATGTTCGATCCACTCAAATTTGTACAAAATTAAGTGAACTTAATTCCTTCATGTTGTCGCAACACAAATCGATTGTGTGGAACCCAGCATTTTTTTTTACAGTACAGTTTAACATCATGATTACTTCTCATGAGCCGTAATTAACATAATAAACGAAACTAAATAATCAATCCTCCACTTCTCAAGCTGTGATAATGAAGCACCGGTGAAAGCAAATGAAGATCTGGCGAGCGTGTAGGAGGACAGAGATCCTCACAGGAGAAATTAAGCATCTGCCAGGCAAACTTTATGTTTTCCAGACACGAGGATAAAGAAGGATTTGGCTCCGTTTGCTCAATGCAGTAATTCAGCGACTGCAGCCCACATTAGCCTGTGCTGTATATATACGGTGGGCGCATACTGAGATTGTAGCCTGGAGAGTCTGAAGAGTGCGATCGAGTGTGAAGAGTTTACGTAACACATTAAACTCCGTTTGTGTCCAACTGGAAATATGATATATATGGCCATACAGTATATGCAAATGAGATATAATATGATATACACATTTATATTTCACACACACACACACACACACACATATATACACTGTAAAACCCAGTAAGGTAACTCAAACCATTTGAGAAAACCGATTGCTACAAATCCCTCGACACTGTACACCGCTCTCCACCGCATCCGTCACCCTCTCTTCGCCACAGCGGAATGAACCGCCAACTTATCCAGCATATGTTTTACGCAGCGGATGCCCTTCCAGCTGCAACCCATCACTGGAAAAATTTCACACACTCATTCACACATACACTATTGACAATTTAGCCTTCCCAATTTACCTATAGCGCATGTCTTTAGATTAAATTGGACATCTTCAGACCAATCCATACCTGTCAACCCTCCCGTTTTTCCGGGATTCTCCCGTATTTTACAGTTCTATCCTGCAATCATCCCGTAAAGGTGTTTTCCCGTATTTCTCCCGTATTTTCAGTCGTTCTCCGACGGGTGTCAATAATAATAAAGAGCCGATCCTCCCTATACGCAACCCATACCGCCGAACCACCAGGGGCCGCCTTGCTCTTAAATTTGTTGGAATCTGTCTGTGCTTTCAGTTTATTTAGGCACGAAACACTCTGAAATAAATATAAAAACGGCGGGATTCCCTTTCCTTTTCATTACAGGTGCCGTCGCTCCTCCTATACAATCCTCAAAACAGTCATAAAGCGGTGCGTGACTGTCAGCTGACGTGCTCCATAGTGATAAACAGACGGTGTTACCCAAACGGATTCCGTACACTCGATTAGAGGCATAGTGAAAGTGGATACTGGGTTTTGTGTTTGTACAGTTATATACACATAATTAATAATAATAATATCTAAATCATAATTAATAATAATAATGTCGAGGTTTTTTTTCAAACACAAATATTTTTTTCCTAAATGAGCATAAAACATTAGGAAAGCAATCGAATGCTTTCATTATAACTATATATGTAAACTTCTTTTATTTATAACAGTGACACCTCTGTTATTTAATGTAATCAAACAAAAAAAATCTAAATGAATGAGATTCATTCGCTGCTCTTTATTCAGAATGTGTAAGTTATACAGTGAGGAAAAGATGAATAAGATTTGATAACTTGATCCTATTTCTTTATAACAGCTCATTTTGATAAGCTAAACTGTTTGCTAACATATACTATTAAATTATTCTTTGTAAATAATAATCTAAAAAATTATTACTGACTGTTTAACTGTTTATTTACTTTGAAACGGCTCCAGAGGAACATATTTAATAATTTTTTTTTTGGGGGGGGGTGATCATGATTTCACATCCCAATATTGACAGGTATGGACCAATCCGAGCAGAATATTGATTATTGATTTTGTGGTCGAGGGTTATATATATGTTCAAACATATAAGCTATTGTAAGATTTATGAAAATATGCCTGATTTGTGCGAGAGAGAGAGAGACACCAGACTGAAAGGCACCACACCCAGCTGAGAAGAATAACGGGATCACACCTATAGTGGACTGCCTACGTTTCACCCACAATTCTTCACACCCTTCTCTTCCTGAACATTACAGTGGTTTCTGGTTTAAACAAGGTATATTCAAATGCTAAAGTTCAGGTTCTGTGTCATTTAAAGGGTCTCTGTACATCTGATGAAAAGGTCTCTCCCTCTTCCTGTAGGATTGAGCTATGATACAGTAAGAACAATACCTGGTATCTCTTGAATGCAAACAACCTTTCCGCCGACACCAAACTATTCACATACAATCACAGAAAGAAGCGGAAACCCCCGGCCGAAAACAAATGCTAACAACACATACCCCTCCTATACCTCTTGGTTTGACTACTTAAGGGAGAGTTTCAAACTGTTCGGGGTGACTTCTGTAACCAGAGTAGCCCGTAGTGTGGAGCTCTTAAGCTCTATACTATGTAGCTGTGTCCCAAATCGCATACTTATGCACTATTCTATGCCATTTTGAAGTATAAATAGTGTAAGTACGTTCCCACTGAAATCTTTTTAAAATAATAAGTGCACTTTTATGACCCTGATGATGCACTCATTCTACCGGTAAAATGAAGTGTGTATTGATGGACATTTCACGCACTCAACGACCGCAGCTTTGCTCACGTAGCGGAAGGGGCGGAGCTATCGGGCGCACATGTTCGATAACTTTATTTATTTTGGACTGTGAAAGCAAAATTCTCCTGCAAGAGTGATTATAGCGCCTCCCGATGGTGAATGCGGTTATACTCATGCCAGATAATATTTATTTTTTTGGTAATTTATTTCATTAAATTGGCACCAGGCAAACGTCATCAGGGAAACGGTTTGAACTTCCGCTTAGTAAAAAAAGCCATTAGTGCTCCATTTAGGATGATACTACATACATGTACTATGCTGTTGAGTGTGTAAGTGCATAAGTACATAGTGCATAAGTGCGTATAGTGTGTCATTTGGGATGCAGCTTGTATGTTTTGGTCAGGTATGCATCTTTTGATTATGGATTTATCTTTTCTACAAAATGTGTCTTTATGGGGTGCATCTCGCTTTCCCTCGACATTTCTAATAGGCAAAGAAGAATTGACTAACCACAGCAGCTCAAGAAAGAAAAGAAGATCCAAACCTCTTGCCTGATTTAAATCCATATTGTGCTGAAAAGACGTAACTCGCCTGGGCTGGGAGATCACGTCGGGGTCACCACGTTGCATGGTCCAGCCAATTTGTCCAACTGCCGTGTCTATTGGTGGTTGAAGGTTCACTGCCTGTTCTTTCTTTCCAGTGCACATTGTTGATTTACTTCAAGTGTAACTCATATCTAACTCCAGTTTTAGAATGAGGTGGTTTAGAAGATTAATATGTTTATCCTCGTTTCATCTGACTCCAATTTTATAGTTTACATTTCTTTATTAATTTAGCAGTTTATGAGATATTTTGGTATATATTTGAATAATCTTTTAACTCCTACCGATTTTTCCTATTTAACAACTTGATTAGATTCCAAACGATGATCAGAGGTTAACCACAAGAAACTTATAGCTCTAGCACCCCATGATTTAGCTATAATTTTATATGTTCATATATTGCCATGTATTAGATTTCTGTATGTGGAAGGAGAATATGGGAGTTAATGTGGAAGTGACATTGAGGAAAACACACAAACACACACACACACACACACACACACACACACACGCACACACACCCACACACAGGAATGACCAGAAAAGTGTGTTAGTCACTCAGATGTGCTCATTTAACCTCCAGCAGCTCTGACAACAAGCAGACCAAACTCAGCTGCACATCATTAGCATGAAAATAACAACCAAAATAAAATATTTATATATAAAAATGAATAACCATCATCCTCCTGTCAACAGATTGTCCACTACAGTGTTTGTGTTATGGAATACAATATTTAAAGCTATAAAAGTCGTACAAATTTCTGGTGTCATGATTGTGAAAAGTGTACAAAGATTATTTTAGAGTTACATATTAGAATAATGTCTAACATGCATATACTGTACACACACACACACACACAC
>CAIGQQ010037913.1:2753271-2757165 GCA_903798035.1 Danio albolineatus | reverse complement strand
ATACATACATACATACATACATAAACACTATATTATATAGTTTTAACACTATATTTTAAATTAATATTTAATAAATATAATATTATTAAAATACCATTATATTTTTTGTAAATATTTAAAATGTTTTAATTTCTTCCTTTTTGCCATTTTTCTTGAACAATGTAACTTATGTACTTTTCAGAACATTTTTATAGCATTTATATATATTGTATAGCATTTTGTACATCAAATATCAGTAATTATGCCTTTTTAACCTTGGCAGCAGTGACACAAACTTCAGGTTTTAGCCTGTCTGTGTCTTGATCTCATTCCTCCTCTCAGTCCAGTTTCACTCTTCACTCTCCATCAGAGACAAAACCACACAAAAACCTCTTTAGAAAACACAACACTTCTGTTTTCATGCCAGTGTGTGACTGATTCATGATGACATTCATTTCAAAAATAATACTTGGCTGACAGGAAAACATATCAGCTACTTTTCTGAACACAAAACTAATCCATCCTTCGTCTGTGGATTTGGACACTGAACTCATCTAAAGCCTCTTCTCTTCTGTCAAACCTGATGGATCTCAAATCCGAGACGTTGCCTATCCTTCTGCTCTTGTTTATTTCTTTCCCAAGACATATTTGCTGCGATGTTTTTTCTAATTGAACAGTTTTGGCTCACATCATTGACTATTGGCCATTTTATTACAGTCTGTCCACAATAGATGACACTATAGCATCTCTCTGACTCTCTATAAGTGCCTTTTAAGAAGGCCAAATGGAGTTATTAGCCAGGTTTCAATGCTAACGTGAAGCAAATCTTTTCAAAGCTTGTCAAAAAAGAAATGAACACATTTCAAATGTGAATATTGGTAGCATTTAATATTGAAAAACACCCATATTCAGTACCTGAGGTGATCATTGTCATAGTGGTTTATGCTGTTGTTCTTCCACGACGTCACAGACACAGAAACCCTTTCTCAAATCGAGATGTTGCATGTCATGTATAGTTAGGACAAAAACTCCTTTTAACATTGAAGAGATAGGTTTATTGCATGTCACAGCACATATATTTAGGTGTTAGGTGTGTTATTGGGAATGTAACCAACAGTAAACAAGGCAAGCATAATAGAGACAGCTGATTGGTCATGTGGGTGTAATTAATCATCGATACATCAGAGTTTATTCTGCAAATACGTTTCCATCTCCCATTATTCAACACCTGCACAAGAAACCCGTAATGTTTACAGCATCATATTTGCAGCAAACATCTGACCAATCAGACCAGAGCACAGACATCTGACCAATCAGACCAGAGCACAAACATCACATCAATCAGAGCAGAGTAGAGACATCCAACCAATCAGAGCAGAGTAGATCAGAGAAGACATGCATCTGTCGAACCGGAGCAGTAGAACCCTCAGACCAATCAGAGTACAGCCATTAAACCAGTTAGAGCAGAATAGAGCCATTTGACCAATCAGAGCACAATAGAGCCATCTAACCAGTCAGAGGAGACTGAGGAGAGCTATCTGACCAATCAGAGCAGAGAACAGCCATCTGACTAATCAGATAAGAATATAGCCATTAAACCAATCAGAGCATAATCGAGCCATCTGACCAATCAGAGCCGAATTAAGCCATCTGACCAATCAGAGCAGAACAAAACCATCTAACCAATCAGAGCAGAGTGGAGAATAGCCCTAAGACCAATCAGAGAAGAATAGTCATCTGAACAATCAGAGAAGAGTCAATAAACCAATCAGAGCAGACTGAGGAGAGCTATCAGACCAATAGAAGAGAGTACACCCATCTGACCAATCAGAGCAAAGCAAAGCCATGAGACCAATCAGAGAAGAGTACAGTCATTAAACTAATCAGAGCAGAATAAATTCATCTGATTAATCAGAGAAGCATAGAACCATCTAACCAATCAGAGCAGAGTATAGCCATAAAACCAATCAGAGAAGAATACAGTCATCTGACCAATCAGAGCAGAATAGAACCATCTGACCAATCAGAGCAGAGCAGAGTATATCCATAAGACCAATCAGAGAAGAATACAGTCATCTGACCAATCAGAGCAGAGTCATTACACCAATCAGAGCAGACTGAGGAGAGCTAGCAGACCAATAGAAGAGAGTACACCCATCTGACCAATCAGAGAAGAATAGAACCATTTAACCAATCAGAGCAGAGCAGAGTACAGCCATAAGACCAATAAGAGAAGAATACAGTCATCTGACCAATCAGATCAGAGTCAATAAACCAATCAGAGCAGACTAAGGAGAGCTATCAGACCAATAGAAGAGAATACACCCATCTGACCAATCAGAGCAGAATAGAGCTAACTGACCAATCAGAACAGAGTCATTAAACCAATCAGAGCAGACTGAGGAGAGTATATCCATAAGACCAATCAGAACCGAATAGAGCCATCTGACCAATCAGAGCAGAATAGAGGTATCTGACCAATCAGAACAGAGTCATTAAACCAATCAGACCAGACTGAGGAGAGCTATCTGACCAATAGAACAGAGTACAACCATCTGACCAATCAGAGCAAAGCAAAGCCATGAGACCAATCAGAAAAGAGTACAGTCATTAAACCAATCAGAGCAGAATAAATTCATCTGACCAATCAGAGAAGCATAGAACCATCCAACCAATCAGAGCAGAGTGTAGCCATAAAACCAATCAGAGAATATACAGTCATCTAACCAATCAGAGCAGAGTATAGCCAAAAAAAACGATTAGAGAAGAATACAGTCATCTGACCAATCAGAGAAGAATACAGTCATCTGACCAATCAGAGAAGAATAGAACCATTTAACCAATCAGAGCAGAGCAGAGTATATCCATAAGACCAATCAGAGAAGAATAGAACCATTTAACCAATCAGAGCAGAGCAGAGTATATCCATAAGACCAATCAGAGAAGAATACAGTCATCTGACCAATCAGATCAGTCAATAAACAAATCAGAGCAGACTGAGGAGAGCTATCAGACCAATAGAAGAGAGTACACCAATCAGAGCAGAATAGAGCTATCTGACCAATCAGAGCAGAATAGAGCTATCTGACCAATCAGAACAGAGTCATTAAACCAATCAGAGCAGACTGAGGAGAGCTATCTGACCAATAGAAGAGAGTACACCCATCTGACCAATAAGAGCAGAATAGAGCTATCTGACCAATCAGAGCAGAGTCATTAAACCAATCAGAGCAGACTGAGGAGAGTATATCCATAAGACCAATCAGAACCGAATAGAGCCATCTGACCAATCAGAGCAGAATAGAGGTATCTGACCAATCAGAGCAGAGTACAGCCTTAAGACCAATGAGAGAAGAACACAGTCATCTGACCAATCAGATCAGCCAATAAACAAATCAGTGCAGACTGAGGAGAGCTATCAGACCAATAGAACAGAGTACACCCATCTGACCAATAAGAGCAGAATAGAACCATCTAACCAATCAGAGCAGAGCAGAGTACAGCCATAAGACCAATCAGAGAAGAATACAGTCATCTGACCAATCAAAGCAGAGTCATTAAACCAATCAGAGCAGACTGAGGAGAGCTAGCAGACCAATAGAAGAGAGTACAACAATCTGACCAATCAGAGCAGACTGGAGAGAGTATAGCCATAAGAATCAGAATAGAGCCATCTGACCAATCAGAGCAGAGTAGGATCTCAGAAAGGAGGACCAAACCCATGAACCACACATGAAACTCAGACATGATGGATATAATGAGAGAATGTCCGCATGTGTAATGAGCTGTCTGAATCAGTCATGTACTTGTTTAAACAGGTGCTGAACCTCACACCTGTGACCACAATCCCATCCCATAATGCACCACTAATATGTTTTGGGAGCAGGACCTCCGTATACTGGTGTCGCTGATTGT
>CAIGQQ010037913.1:2745771-2750771 GCA_903798035.1 Danio albolineatus | reverse complement strand
TATTGTTGTTATTAATGATTATATTTAACAATAATAATAATATTGTTAAAATGATTACATTAAAAATAAACAAATAAATTATAATAAAAATAATAATGTTTTTATTAATGATTTATTAATAAATGAATAAAATAATAATAATAATAATAATAATAATAATAATTATTATTATTATTATAATGTTGTTATTAAATCAATAAATCAATAAATAATTTTTTATTCTATTTTAAATGTTATATTTTCCAAACCCATCATGACTTGCAGAACTGATTCATTGTTTAGGGCTCATGGGAGAGCTCAAAGGAATTTCATTTAACACAAAGGCTGGCGCTACATCACAGTTTTGCTGGAATATTACAGTCATAAGTGCAGCATACATAATTCAGCACCTTTCCCCCTGTCACACTCAGAAGGGTCTGGCAATACATCTCTGTCTGCGAGAAAAACGCTTTTAATATATCATTAGCAGACTGAAAATCAGGAACATCTTGTCTCATTCGTTCCGTCCTCAGATATACAACAGACGACGTTAATGGACAAGTTCAATAGCTTATAATGAACTGCTCCTGTACGACCTTCACATCTGCTGTATCCACATACACATGACATCAAAACTACCCATATTGATTTTGCTAGCTCACATTGCTAGATTTGTGGTGAACAATTCATCTGTGCGTCTCATTAGGACAAAAGAAGTTTAATTGAAAACTGATAATGCGCAATTATTCATATTTAAGTCATTTTTTGCAAGATATTTGCTCAATGTGTCATTTAAAAGACTAGGCAGGTAAAGAAGTGCATTTTAAGATTTTCATTTCAGATTACAAGGGCAATGTTTTTTCTTAATGATATGCACAGATGAATTGTTCACCACAGAACTAGCAATGCAAGCTTTCAAAATCAATATGGATAAAACATGGAAGTGGATTTCTGGGACATGAAGTGAGTTTGACACCCGTGACTCCATCTGGACAGACACACTGGACGTCGAGTGAGAATCAACAGCTCCATATGGTGAAATAAGGTCAGTGGAACAAGCACACAAGCTGAAGCCAACACCAGTGTTATTTAGTTATTATCAGGGCTGTCAGATGAACATATTCATTTAAATGAATTAACAGGGAGGGAGTTTCACACTGCATGACTTTAAAATAGAAAGAATCGCCGACAACTTTGTCCAAACTACGTCTCACACCCAAACACACGCAGTATATCTTTTGTTATTAGCTACATAACGAGAAAGAAGCCATTAATGGGGTAGGAATGTACATATTTGCTCACTTGGCTTTGAAGGGAATCAGCAATTTCTCCTCAACTTGGTTATTTTTTGACCGGGTTGGGTTGTGATGTTGCTCAGACGACACGTCAAACAGACACAGGAGCTCCTGCCAAATTTACACTCATTTTCCCTCCATTTCTTGGGTCCGAATAAACTGAAAACGAGCGCTTTTAACTTCTCCTCAACCTCCCGCTGGCCTGCAGGTACACGCACTAGTGAATGCTGCTCTCTGATTGGCTGTAGGCGATCGCTGATGTTATTTTCAGTCAGAACTCATTTCACACGGCATGATTTGAATCGCCGACAGCTCCTGATATCCAGCACGCCAAATATCTCCCAGGCATCGGCGACTCATGGGCGATTCTCTCAGATCGCGTCTTTGATAGTTCATATTGTATGATTGTCACTCGCGTTAACTTTTTTGATCACCAGCCACTGTGGCTATTAGATTTCCAACATTACTAGCCACTCGTCATTTTTACTAGCCACAATTTTGTTTTTGGCAAAATATATTTCATATGCATAAATTTGACTTTGGCGTGCTAAAATTACTTGATTTTAGACATTGTGTTGTGTCCACATGCCTCATTCATTTCACTTTTTTGTGCATGAACTTGCTTAATGTGCATGAGCAAATGGGCTGTGGTTTCATAGTGTCGCATTGCAATTCGTTTTTATTTCACAGGATTTTTTAGGGCTCAACACTAAGGATTTACCAAATTTATCTCTGACCACACCATCAATTATCACTCTAGGGTCGCCACAGCGGAATGAACCACCAACTTATCCAGCATATGTTTTACGCGGGGGATGCCCTTCCAGCTACAACCCATCTCTGAGAAACATCCATACACACAATGGACAATTTAGCCTCCCCAATTCACCTATACCACGTCTTTGGACTTGTGGGGGAAACCGGAGCACCCAGAGGAAACCCACGCAACCACAGGGAGAACATGCAAACTCCACACAGAAATGCCAACTGACCTAGCCGAGGCTTGAACCAGCGACCTTCTTGCTGTGCTACTCACTACTCCACCGCGGCGCCCTGCCACATTATATCCTTATGATAACATAATATACGCCTTCAGTGATTTCCTGAAGATAAACACCAAAAAATAACACAACTGGAGTAACTACAGCAGTCGCGATCGTCTGATCTCATATGAAGCAAGAGATCGCGATGACATATGATGACGTGTGCAGGTGTTGTAGTGGTGTCCCATTTCTTAGGGGTCAATTTTGAAGCCCTTCCCCTTCACACTCTGTTTCAAGGGCCAAGGGGAAGGGCTAGAGGTATATAAATAGCATTGGGATTGGGGTTATATTTACATCCAAGAGGGTCACAGTCTCCGCACCAGAAGTGAATCAGCCTTTAAACCCTGTGCGACAAGAACGCATGAAAGCAATAATTTCAATTTTCTCCGCCGTCTTGAGCACTATTGATATGTGGCCTAATTTAACAAAGACACAGAAACCCCAGTGGACTTCATTAGCTCCATTAAACTCACAAAGTGTCGCTTGTTAAAAGAACACAACTAACAGTTACAGTTTGATCCCCTATTTTTAGCTAGCGTGTGTGTGTGCGGATAAAGCATTTTTCTATTTTCCTTCACCGGATCCTGTATTATCCTGCCGGGAGCAGCTCGACAGACTTGTGGCAAGTTAGACAAGAAGGGTGTAGGAAAGGTGAGGCTGAATTCAGCAATTATATCCCCGTCAGCGCTAATGATGACAGGCAGAACCGACCTGAGAGTCAGCCATCAATCACTGCGTGGGCTTCAGACTCTGGAGGCTGCGGCCCACCATTTCTGGCCCATCCGACTGGTTCCGCTATAAAGTAGGGGGGAAAAGACAGACGGATAGATTTCGAGACCTGCACCTCAATTAGAGCCTCTGTGAAACATACGCAGAGACGCGATAGTGTGCTTCCAATTACTCCAAAGACCTGGAGGAAAAGCTGAGACGAGGACGGCTGAACTTACATTTGAACTGTGAGATGAAGTGGGCTGTGTGTAAAGACGTTTGTAAAGAAGTTTTATTATCTGATGGAGGCAATTATGTGAACACACACACACAACGGAAGATTCAGACAAACACTCGGAGGATTGCGTGTCATGCTTTTACACATACAAAATATGAGAGTGAAATACAAAACGGGATCAAATACACTAAAAATAAGATTGTGTTGCTTGGTCGAAGTACTTACCACAAATGAGCTGAAACATGGGCGGGTAGCACGATTGCCTCACAGCAAGAAGGTCGCTGGTTCGAACCAGGTCAGTTGGCGTTTCTGTGTGGAGTTTGTGTCTATTGGATTGAGATCTGGAGACTGTGGAGGCCATTTGAGTACAGTGAACTCATTGTCATGTTCAAGAAACCAGTCTGAGATGATTCACGCTTTATGACATGTTATCTTGCTGGAAGTAGCCATCAGAAGATGGGGACACTGTGGTCTTAAAGGGATAGACATGGTCAGCAACAATACTCAGGTAGTCTGTGGTGTTGACACAATGATCAATTGGTATTAATAGGCCCAAAGTGTGCCAAGAAAATATCCCTCACACCATTACACCACCACCACTTACCTGAATTGTTGATACAAGGCAGGATGGATCGATGCTTTCAAGTTGTTGATGCCAAATTCTGACCCGACCATCCGAATGTCACAGCAGAAATGGACACTCATCAGACCAGGCAACATTTCTCTAATCTTCTATTGTCCAGTGTTGGTGAGCCTGTGTGAAATGTAGCCTCAGTTTCCTGTTCTTATCTGACAGGAGCAGCATCCGGTGTGGTCTTCTGCTGCTGTAGCCCATCTGCCTCAAGGTTGGACGTGTTGTGCGTTCAGAGATGCTCTTCTGCAGACCTCAGTTGTAACGAGTGGTTATTTGAGTTACTGTTGCCTTTCTATCAGCTGGAACCAGTACTGGCCATTCTTTTAAACAACAACACAGCAGATAACAAGAAATATAATAATAATTATTATTATTATTTATTACTGATTGATTTATTTTCCTATGCATCTTATTTTCCTATTCATCCCTTTTTTATTTTGTGTTAAAAATTCCAATCTTTTTATTTTTTGACACAAAATAAGATGAAAAAATTAAACAAATTAGAAATTAATAATATAATTAATTTCTTGTGGAAAACCTGATGCGGCCCAGCCTCAACCAGGTAAATTGAGTTTGAGACCCCTGGTGTAAACCATTTGCAGACTCACTAGTGAAGCCAATGGGAAAACAAAACACATTTACAGGTATTTTCTCAACTGTTGAAAAATCACAGTCACACTTTATTTAGATGGTCCGTTTGTTTAATTTAAGTTACATTGCAACTAATTCCCATTAGATTATAAGTAGACTGTTAGGTTGGGGTTAGGGTTAGTGTAAGTTGACATGTGTTTGCAAAGTTCTTTATAGACAGTTAAATATCTGTTGAATGTCAGTATCAGCAGATATTAAGCAGACAGTCTACTGATACTCAAATGGACCATCGAAATAAAGTGTTACCAAAATCACTCTGACAAACTGCATCATTTGGTTTTAACTAACAAAATAAGCTACCAATTACTCTGAGATCACCCTTGAACTCAGAGACGAGATGAGTGGGCGGTGTGGAGATATGATGGCTGCAATTATGTGAAAACACATTACAGGAACTGCAGCCAGCACACACACACACACACACACACACACACACACACACACACACACAC
>CAIGQQ010037913.1:2725385-2745761 GCA_903798035.1 Danio albolineatus | reverse complement strand
CACACACACACACACACACACACACACACACACACACACACACACACTCAAAAACAACACTTTGTGCATCTTCACATAAAACATGTCAGAATAATATCCAAAATGGGCTTCCAATGGGAATCCAAACACATCCTTTGTAGATTTAATATTGATGTTTTGCAACAGATCTGCTTTTGTAGGCATATTCTCAAAGTTTTACCATGATTTTGTTTTGCTTTTTTACTAAATTAAATATTTAGATTAAAGGGCACCCATAAAAGAGGCTTGTTCTGTTTCTATCACCTCAACATGACAGTGAACACACTATACCTACACACAGTTCTGTCAAAATAGCTTTCAAAAGGTGATTTTCATCATAGGTGACCTTTAAATCCTAACTTTGAACGCACAAATGAGGAATTTGACCATGTTAAGATTGTTTTGTTTATTATTATTATTATTTGACGCCTGCAATTATGGAAAACTTCAGCCAACATATACTCAAAAAAAAAAAAAAAAAACAGCACGTCATGCATTTTCACATACAAAATATCAGAGCGAAATACAAAATGGGCTTAAAAGTTTACAAAAATAGACCATTTGTATGTAATTCGAGCCAAGTTGGAAACTATCCGCACTCTTAGGTTTTTTTTTCTCAAAAATTCGAACATTTAAAAAGCGATTTCTTTCAAAAACTATTTTTTACAAACTGTACCATTTGGATTAACATCATAAAACAATTCACAGTTATCGATAAAAGTCTGATTCGCAGTCTCTACACAGTAGTTTCGTGCTTCCACAAGCCAGTCTTAACATTCACCGAACTCTCCACGTTCGGACTCTCAGAGTCTTTGGCAGATCCGTTTTGGCACGCTAGATTCAACCCATAAGACTTAGGCTGCACCTCCAGCTCGACGGCGAGGGTTTGTTTTGGACACTCTTTAGTTTGGTTGGTGACATCAGCTTCATATCCGTCCAATAAGCCTCCATTACTGATCCCGTGGCCAAAACCATTACCAATGCGTGCGCCTTTGCTAAAGTGGCGCGATCTGCGAGGCACACTGGTGCTAGCGGCGTCACTGCTGTCCTGCTGAAGCTGGCTCTGCTGGCGCTCTCTGTAAGCCAAATAGGCTGCCCGACGACTATTACGAGCGTGTAGGCTCTCATGATGATGTCGCTTGTTAGGGACACTCTGCACACTTCCTTCTACACTAGTCGGGACGTCGTATGAGTACTCCCGCAAAACCGTGAGCCTGCTAGCCCGATGCGCTCTAGAGCGGTTCTTATGATGCCGCCCTGGGTGTCCATTAATATTGGCATTGCCTGGAAGATTATTGTTGTTGACCGAAGTGGGTCGATATTGGACTTCGATTGGCGCAATGTGCATCTTAATCTCATTGTCTACCGAATGCTCGGTCAAGCTGTTATCCAATACAGCCGTCCCATTGGCCGTCGAAGGGGCTACTTTGCATTGAGCGGCTTCGACTTGGAGATTGGTTAGTTTGCAACCTTGGGTTGAGTTGCGTAGACTTGGGGCACTTTTATTGGTGCAGGAGGATTCGGCGCTGCTCGCAGGACACTTTGCAGCTTCTCCGTTTCCTCGGGATGTTATTACCGATCCACTGGATCCTGCAATAGGTAATAAGAGGGAATCAACTTGTACTGCGTAGTTGCGACGAATAAGGCAACAAGCTTGCGACCAATGACGTCGCATGTCTTGTCGGTTTACGCAATGGTGCGCAACAAGAAACGCTCCGAGACCCAAAGCGACGGCTCCGAATAGACAGGCGAACACCAAATCTGCTGGATGCTCTTGAGATATTGCGAGCGCACCAAACACCCAGAGTGCTACGTAAAGAGTTAGGGATCCTGCTACGCCAATGAGCTGGGAAATAAAAGTGTGTTCGTTCTCCAGAGCCGACATGGGAACGGGCTGTGCAGCGGGAGAGGACTCCAGGTGGGCCGGGGTGATTTCGGTGGCCTCGGTCACTGAAAGATGCTGTTGCTCCTCTGATTGTTCTTTGAGCTCGAAGCGACGCTCGGGGTGCCGACGGAGCTGAATCAATATGCTGAGGAAGTACATGCAGTCCACAAAAACGATGAAGGCCGCGGGGCCGTAAAACGCACCAAGGCTCGGTTCCCATGCCATCCAGCAGCTGAGGAAAGACAATAGCGACAATGCAGTCAGCTTTAAATAGATGTTTCCTCAGTGCTTGCTTTACTGAGATTATTTCAGTTGTGCACTTGTTTATCAATTTGTTCCTCTCCTCCTAACCACACTACATGAAAACCTCAAAATATCATGCATTTCTGAGTGTGCCTCATACAGGTGAGTGGGCTTGACAAACCACCTGTTAAAAAAACCATTTCATCTCTCTGACACCAACTTACCCTTGCACCACCAGTTTTGCACCAGACACTTTTTTACAATCACTCATATCTCTATTGACAAACCACCTGTAGAAACACTCTTCTCTATTCATATGCTCTAGACCCAGCCCCCGAAGCAATTTGTTCTGTCCCTCCAGTTAGTGTGACGAAGACATCAGAAATAAATTTAGTTCAGCCGGAAAACGGACGCTATAGTTATGAAGTGACGCGTGTCTGTTCAATACCACACAAGCTGCAGTTGAAGGCTGCGCAGAGCGCGAGTCACCTGACATTAAGCGAATGGAGCGGGCAGCAGAAAGCAATTGGCCGAGGCCAATACACCGGCACACTTAATAAACTGGCTGTTCCAACATCACGTCCTTTCCGCACACAAGTTTGTTATTTCTAATGTGCGCGCGCAAGCAGAACAACGCGCTCGCGGTTTTCCGCAGTAGAAAACATCTCATGCTAGCTGTGAGGTTGTGCGAGGCTTACAGTGCAATATAAACAAGATATGTTAGACCAGTGGTTCTCAAACTGTGGTACGTGTACCACTAGTGGTACACAAGCTTCCTTCTAGTGGTACGCAGAGGAATCGCTGAATTATTAAAGTAGAAAAAAAAAATTAACACACTTTTAACGATTACGACTTTTACGATAACACCGATGTGATCAGTAAATTGATTTTAATAGACTAAACCTTTTATTTAAGCGGCTGACAATAATAAATATTATTAGAAAAATTAATCTGCCTTGTTTTTGAACTGTGCAGTGCTGTAGTTGCTTAATTAGGCCTACTTTGCTATTGTATACTTCAATACCGGTTATTATGGCGGTACTTGGAGAGACTCTTTTTTTCTGAGGTGGTACTTGGTGAAAAAAGCTTGAGAACCACTGTGTTAGACAAATTATTATTAAAATGATTATGTATGTACACTCTCAGAAATAAAGGTACCGGAGCTGTCACTGGGGCAGTACCTTTTCAAAAGGTTCATATTTGTACCCAAAGAGTCCACAGTGGTACCTCAAAGGTGCATATTGGTGCCCAAATGTACCTAAAAAGTACCTTTGAGGTACCATTAAAGACCCTTCAGGTACAAATATGTACCTTTTGAAAAGGTACTGCCCCAGTGACAGCTCCTGTACCTTTATTTCTGAGAGTGTATGAACGCAGATGATAACAACAGTTAATTTAAATACTTAGGCCTACCTAATATAAAGCTTAAATTTACATTAGACGTGATTACCGTGAAACCATGATTATTCTTCAGACTATAATCGTACACCCACAATCTATAATTGTTGCATCCATAATTGTTATTCAGTTAAAAAAATATGAATGTGTTTGAATGTAGAAGAAGCCTACTTCAGCAATGCACTGCTTTTCTTGTGCTTTTAATACAACATTTAATTGTTTGTTAAAAAAATCCATATTGTACAATGCAGTGATATTATGTAGTTTCGAACTACAACATATTAACATTTTAATGTAGAAAAAGCAAATGTGGGTGTCTTAAGGAGCAAAAATGCAACATATGCAGTTATGTCCTCACTCATATTGCAAGTCATATCTCCGGCCCTTCGTTTAAGATGCTATTCATGAAGTGGCCCCCATGACAGACTAATTGAATAGCCCTGCTCTAGATACTTTACATAAACTCCATCTTGCAGGGATTCAATGAAGAAAACAATGTTTACCTGTGAATGTACCACAAATCATGTTGCACAACTTGTTACCTAAATGTAGATCTTATATTTAAATCATAATGGCTTACAACAATGACATCAAGAGCCTATTATAAGAAAAAGTAAAGACTTATGAGACTCTTATGAGTTCTGTGAGGCTCAGTAGAGCGTTTCTTCTTCTTCTTTTGTCACGGTAGCGTGAGATTAATTAAACCCCAAAGATCTCAGATGGTCTGGATTTTCAAATTAAAGCATGCTGTTACACAATGCAAACAGCTGTCACAAGTGAAGGAAGCGAGTCTGGGAAACCAGCAGACACAAGGTGGCCAGCCAAAAATAGAGCTCCATAATTAGGTTCACAACTTCAGAAGGACTAAACCGAAGTATTATTGTGCACTTTACAGAGCAGCGGCGTTCGGCTCCAGCGAAAGCAAAAGCAATTTCTCATGACAGAGAGAGACTATGAAATGACTAGAAGTGCTCGCAGGGGGATTTGGAAAGAGCCTAGAGGAACACACAGGCTCTTTCTGTACAGTCTGTCAGTAATAGCAACCCAGATATAAAAGGTTAGTTCATCCCAAAACGAAAAATTCTGTCATCATTTACTCTCACTCATTATGTTCCAAAGCAATGAGAAATTCGGCCGTCCTTGGAACACAAATGAAGATCTCTAATTAAATCAGGGAGATTTTGGTCCCTCCGCTAAAAAGCTTTTCACACTTTCAAATTTGATGCAATAAATTGTTTGTAAAGAGAAAAATAATAAATCCATATGAATCAAAATGACTGAGGACAGAGAACAGATCTAATCAAGGCTTTTAATTAAGCATGATTGAGATGCAAAAACAAACCTCATTGGTTCTTGTGAAAGCTTAAACATGCAAAAACAAACCTCACTGGTTCCTGTGGAAGCTCAAACATGCAAGAATGAAAGTCATTGGATCTTGTGGAATCTCAAACATGCAGGAATGAACCTCATTAGTTCTTTCCGAATCTCAAACATGCAAGAATGAACTTAATTGGTTCTTGCCTAAGCTCAAACATGCAAGAATTAACCTCATTAGTTCTTAAGGAAGTTCAAACATGCAAGAATTAACCTCATTAGTTCTTAAGGAAGTTCAAACGTGCAAGAATGAACCTCGTCAGTTCTTGCTGAACCTCAAACGTGCAAGAATGAACCTCATTAGTTCTTGAGGAACTTCAAAGATGCAAGAATGAACCTCATTGGTTCTTGCCTAAGCTCAAACATGCAAGAATGAACCTCGTTGGTACTTGCCAAATATGCAAGAATGAATTTCATTGGTTCTTGAGGAAGCTCAAGCATGCAAGACTGAACCTCATTGGTTCTTGCCAAAGTTCAAACATGCAATAACGGACCTCATTGGTTCTTGCCAAACATCAAACATCAAAGAATGAACCTCACTGGTTCTTGCAGAAGCTCAAACATGCAAGAATGAACCTCGCTGGTAATTTTAAGCATTGTTGTGTATCTGGACCAAATTTGACTGCTGTAATCACTGTTTACTGATCAACGTGAATAAAGCTGGACGGACTTTGATTAATCCATTTGACTTGGATCAATGGATCTCTCTTTACATTTGCTTTGGGTAAAGATACTTTCACTGGTTTTCTTATGAGCATATATGTCTTATACAGGGTTTGAAATTTTGAGAAAAGCGAGAACTTTAGCTTTAAGGAAACACACTTATTAGCATTAGCTCCTTATATTATAGGAAAAGGCAAAACATTAATAAGACACTTAAGAGATCTGTCAAGCATAGCAGAGTGTTTCTTTCTTCTTTGTGTTATTGATCAGTAATGACAACTGGTACAATAGATTTTTTTTTTCAAACAGAGAACTCTAGCATGAATGTTATTATACTTACTAAGGTGCATTGACTTGACTGCCGTAGTTTTTGATGTTAGCTGCAGCTGTTATTCCACACACGATGATGGGGATACCTCCACCTATTAAGTAGAATCTGTAGAAGAACAAACAACTGTTTCAACCATTTAGGGCTATATATACACATGTATTACAATGAAGGCCACAATACAAAGCATGAAAAATAACACAAACTAAATTCTGTACACTGGTGGACTTTTAAATAGCATTGAACACAAGGAATTCACAAATCACCACATGATAAATGTCTAAAATGGCCTTAAAATAGCTAATATGCTTCATTTTCCTCATTTAAGGAATCAATTTGAAAATTAAATCATCTAAAATTGCTCTGAAGTTTGGAAACTTGCACAAAACAACACAATGTTGGATTTAAAAATGGAAAGCATGTCATTAGTGTCACTGTTAACCAGTGTAGCCAATTATTACTAATCCAAAATAGGAAAGATTTCCTTGAGTTTCTAAATATGGCTGGATGATGTCATACATAAATTTGCATATTGAAATCAGCACATAATAAAACTATTTAAATATCCTTATTGATTTATTGGAATATAAAAACTGAACTAAATCTAAATTATGACAAACATGAAGAGACAATCAAAATATGAGCTAAAAGGAACATAATGCTGACGCTGACTTAGTAAAAGAATAAAAGTTAAATTAAAATGACAAATTAAAATAAAACAACTAACAAATATAAAGACAAAAGCATAAAAGCTAAAATGAAACACAGAAATATAAAAATAACAGTTATTAAGACAACAACTACTGCTGTAGTACATTTGATTGTGGATATGTCTGTAAGTACTAGCATTTCTTTTTCCTAAGTTCATTATTTTCACTTTAAAGTAAAAAAGAAATTACAATAGTTCTACTTTACTTTCCGCACAGTTTACCAAACCTATATCACTAAAACTCTGCTGTTTTCAGAAATGTCTTAGTGTTTTTTGTTTGTACAAAACACAAAAAAATGATTTTTTAATTTAAAATAAGCTGAAACAACATAATTTTTGAGGTTTCACTGGGACAACTTTTTTATGTTTAAACTACATAAATTTGTTAAAAGTGTCAAGTTAACCTGACTGATTTGTATTGGGACAGCATGAATGAATTGTGTGGAATTATGCATTATTATATAAATAAATACTGCATTATTTACAGTGAATGCCAATGGTAACCTAAACAATTTCTTTGTCATCTTTTCAGGCAACATAACATGAGGGTGAAAAATAAATATACATGTATTAGTGCTGGGCAAAGATTAATCACATGCCAAATAAGTTTGTTTTGATAAAATGTTACATATATTTATTATGTATATGTGATAAACACACATACCTACAAACAAAAATATACAAAACAATCTTGTTGCATAGATATTTAAATTGATACATATATTGTATCACATACATACATGCACATATATATTCATTCATTTTCCTTCGGCTTAGTCCCTTATTTATCAGGGGTCACCACAGTGGAATGAATCATCAACTATTCTAGCATATGTTTTACGCAGTGGATGCCCATTCTAGCCACAACCCAGTACTGGGGGAAAAAATAAACAAATACATAAAATAAAAATAAATAAATGTAAATATAATTAGATCTCTGAAATATATACATGCCTGTGGGTAATTATATATACACAGTAAATATACACAACACACACATTTAAAATACATCAAAAACGTGTATTTTGGATGCGATTGATCCTTGCCCAGCACTAATATTATGTATATATTATTTGATATTTTTGTTCTCTTCAAGCACATCATTTTCTATTGCATATTTACTGACACCAAGTGGACAGCAGAGGAACTTCATTTCAAACACACAGTTTTGCCTGTAGGGCATCATATGTGTAAAATGATTCATTCTGTCCTTCAAATAAACCAGACCACACGTGCTTGCTTCTAATCTATTCATTAATTATGAATATTTATTTATTTATTTAGTACAGTTTACAGTTGAAGTCAGAATTATTAGCCACCCTGTATATTATTTCCCAAATTTATGTTTAATAGAAAGATTTTATTCAACACATTTCTAATCATGATAATTTTAATAACTCATTTCTAATAACAGATTTCTTTTATCTTTGCCACGATGACAGTAAATAATATTTGACTAGATATTTTTCAAGACACTTCTCTACAGACGTAAAGTGACATTTAGAGGCTTAATTAGGCAAGTTAGGGTAATTAGGCAAGTCATTGTATAACAGTGTGTTATGTTCCGTGTTAGTTTTTGTATTTACTTCCCTCCTCCCTCCAATTCTCACTTCATTCTTAGGTTACTTATTGGTTCAGTTAACTGTCCATCATCATTATGACGGTGCCAGTTCCACCAATCTTCGGATGAGCTGCGATGAAAAAGATCTGCCAGATCAGTGTGTGGCCACGCATTTGTTTCGGCATGCTTTTTAGGTGATTTATTATCTCAGTTTTACTGTGATAATTTGAGTTTACTCATTAAACTTCATTGGCTTTAAGCTTTGATGGTTGTTGTGTGATTCTAAACTGAGCCTTATGATATTCTCTTGATAGGTTTGTTTTAGTTTAGCTTGTATTTGTTAGATTAGTTTGAGTGTTTAGACGCCTGTGTAATTGAGATTTGTAGTTAAATTAGTTTAGATCGAGTGTCGTGTACGCTGCAGATATCGGTTTCATTTTCATTATTTTTGTCGTCTAGTTTAGACGTCAGACTTAAGGATTGTTTTGTTTTGGTAATGTTTTGAATTGGCTTACACTCTTTGTTTTCGTTTAAAGAAGATGTTAAACATGTTTATTTCTTTTTCCATTATTATTGTTAAATCTATTGTTTAAACCAGAGATGCCCAAACTAGGGCCCACGGGCCAAAGTTGGCCCATGGTAACCTTTGATTTGGCCCACCATCCCTACTGAAAAGAGAAGGAGAATGATGGGGATGGTTAAAAGACTGTCATTTCTAATTTAATGTAGCATTTTGTTTGTTTGTTTGTTTGTTTTATTGCTAAGCTACAGAAAACTAACTAGAATTAAATGTTTCAATTAAATGTTTTAAATCATTTTAACTTAAATGTACAAACTGATAGAACACAATGCAGAGACATCAGTGAGCAAAAGAAAGCAAAGACAAACTCTCCATGACTAGTGTATTCAGCATTGATTCCACTGTTATAAATGTGATTGTTTTTGTTTTTAATGTAATGAGTTTTAATTGTAAAAAATAAACTGCATTACGTAATATGATTTAAAGTAATATTTTCTGTTTATTTCTAAATATTATGAAAAAAAAAGCTGGAAATTACCCATGGAAACTTTAATGTAATATGGTTTGGTATATTTACCTTCGGCCCACAGCTCTCAATGATATTTAGCCCTTCACACGAAAAGGTTTGGGCACCCCTGGTTTAACCATTGAGTAAAAAGCTTAAATTCAGGATCAATTCCTGCCTCATCCTTAATCGGTCGCACACATTACATTTCTCTCACTTAAATTTTACAGCATCACTTTTAAACATCATAAACACGTTACAAAGTGGTTTGTTGAGTAGACAACTGAAAAAACAAAAGTTGCTTAAGAGGGTTAATAATTTTGATCTTAAAATGTTTTTTAAAAAATTAAAAACTGCTTTTATTCTAGCCGAAATAAAACAAATCAGATTTTCTCCAGAAGAAAAAATATTAAAGGAAATACTGTGAAAATTTCCTTGCTCTGCTGAACATAATTTGTGAAATATTTAAAGAAGACAAAAAAATACACAGGAGGGCTCATCATTTTGACTTCAGCTCTATAATTGAATGCTTTTATTACACTTTTCTATTTCTCCTCTTTCATCCTGATTACCTGAGCATGGGTCTGGGTGGAGGTGGAGGTTCGTCCAGCTCCTCGTAGCGTTTTGCTTTGCGTGTCACCTGTTTGTAGATGTTTCTAGCCGTAACTCCAGACCACAGCGCTGTAGCCAGTGTGGAGTAATGCAGGACTATCCCCATCTGCAGGACACAGCAGCACAACACATCACACAAACATGAACAATACCCAGGGTTCTACACCATCTATACCAGGGGTGCCCAAACTCAGTCCTGGAGGGCCGGTGTCCTGAAAACTTTAGTTCCAACCCCAATCAGACACACCTGGGCTAGCTAATCAGATTCTTACTAGGCTTTCTAGAAACATCCTTATAGGTGTGTTGAGGCAAGTTGGAGCTAAAATCTGCAGGACACCGGCCCTCCAGGACCGAGTTTGGACACCCCTGGTATAGATCAGGGGTGACCAACCCTGCTACTGGAGATCGACTGTCCTGCAGATTTCACATGCAACCCATATCAAACACACCTGCCTGTAATTATCTAGTGCTGTTCGGGTCCTGATTAATTGGTTCAGGTGTGTTTGATCAGGGTAGAAGCTGAACTCAGCAGGAAGGTCGATCTCCAGGAGCAGGGTTGAGCACCCCTGGTATAGATGGTGTAGAACCCTGGGTATTGTTCATGTTTGTGTGATGTGTTGTGCTGCTGTGTCCTGCAGATGGGGATAGTCCTGCATTACTCCACACTGGCTACAGCGCTGTGGTCTGGAGTTACGGCTAGAAACATCTACAAACAGGTGACACGCAAAGCAAAACGCTACGAGGAGCTGGACGAACCTCCACCTCCACCCAGACCCATGCTCAGGTAATCAGGATGAAAGAGGAGAAATAGAAAAGTGTAATAAAAGCATTCAATTATAGAGCTGAAGTCAAAATGATGAGCCCTCCTGTGTATTTTTTTGTCTTCTTTAAATATTTCACAAATTATGTTCAGCAGAGCAAGGAAATTTTCACAGTATTTCCTTTAATATTTTTTCTTCTGGAGAAAATCTGATTTGTTTTATTTCGGCTAGAATAAAAGCAGTTTTTAATTTTTTAAAAAACATTTTAAGATCAAAATTATTAACCCTCTTAAGCAACTTTTGTTTTTTCAGTTGTCTACTCAACAAACCACTTTGTAACGTGTTTATGATGTTTAAAAGTGATGCTGTAAAATTTAAGTGAGAGAAATGTAATGTGTGCGACCGATTAAGGATGAGGCAGGAATTGATCCTGAATTTAAGCTTTTTACTCAATGGTTAAACCAGGGGTGCCCAAACCTTTTCGTGTGAAGGGCTAAATATCATTGAGAGCTGTGGGCCGAAGGTAAATATACCAAACCATATTACATTAAAGTTTCCATGGGTAATTTCCAGCTTTTTTTTTCATAATATTTAGAAATAAACAGAAAATATTACTTTAAATCATATTACGTAATGCAGTTTATTTTTTACAATTAAAACTCATTACATTAAAAACAAAAACAATCACATTTATAACAGTGGAATCAATGCTGAATACACTAGTCATGGAGAGTTTGTCTTTGCTTTCTTTTGCTCACTGATGTCTCTGCATTGTGTTCTATCAGTTTGTACATTTAAGTTAAAATGATTTAAAACATTTAATTGAAACATTTAATTCTAGTTAGTTTTCTGTAGCTTAGCAATAAAACAAACAAACAAACAAACAAAATGCTACATTAAATTAGAAATGACAGTCTTTTAACCATCCCCATCATTCTCCTTCTCTTTTCAGTAGGGATGGTGGGCCAAATCAAAGGTTACCATGGGCCAACTTTGGCCCGTGGGCCCTAGTTTGGGCATCTCTGGTTTAAACAATAGATTTAACAATAATAATGGAAAAAGAAATAAACATGTTTAACATCTTCTTTAAACGAAAACAAAGAGTGTAAGCCAATTCAAAACATTACCAAAACAAAACAATCCTTAAGTCTGACGTCTAAACTAGACGACAAAAATAATGAAAATGAAACCGATATCTGCAGCGTACACGACACTCGATCTAAACTAATTTAACTACAAATCTCAATTACACAGGCGTCTAAACACTCAAACTAATCTAACAAATACAAGCTAAACTAAAACAAACCTATCAAGAGAATATCATAAGGCTCAGTTTAGAATCACACAACAACCATCAAAGCTTAAAGCCAATGAAGTTTAATGAGTAAACTCAAATTATCACAGTAAAACTGAGATAATAAATCACCTAAAAAGCATGCCGAAACAAATGCGTGGCCACACACTGATCTGGCAGATCTTTTTCATCGCAGCTCATCCGAAGATTGGTGGAACTGGCACCGTCATAATGATGATGGACAGTTAACTGAACCAATAAGTAACCTAAGAATGAAGTGAGAATTGGAGGGAGGAGGGAAGTAAATACAAAAACTAACACGGAACATAACACACTGTTATACAATGACTTGCCTAATTACCCTAACTTGCCTAATTAAGCCTCTAAATGTCACTTTACGTCTGTAGAGAAGTGTCTTGAAAAATATCTAGTCAAATATTATTTACTGTCATCGTGGCAAAGATAAAAGAAATCTGTTATTAGAAATGAGTTATTAAAATTATCATGATTAGAAATGTGTTGAATAAAATCTTTCTATTAAACATAAATTTGGGAAATAATATACAGGGTGGCTAATAATTCTGACTTCAACTGTAAACTGTACTAAATAAATAAATAAATATTCATAATTAATGAATAGATTAGAAGCAAGCACGTGTGGTCTGGTTTATTTGAAGGACAGAATGAATCATTTTACACATATGATGCCCTACAGGCAAAACTGTGTGTTTGAAATGAAGTTCCTCTGCTGTCCACTTGGTGTCAGTAAATATGCAATAGAAAATGATGTGCTTGAAGAGAACAAAAATATCAAATAATATATACATAATATTAGTGCTGGGCAAGGATCAATCGCATCCAAAATACACGTTTTTGATGTATTTTAAATGTGTGTGTTGTGTATATTTACTGTGTATATATAATTACCCACAGGCATGTATATATTTCAGAGATCTAATTATATTTACATTTATTTATTTTTATTTTATGTATTTGTTTATTTTTTCCCCCAGTACTGGGTTGTGGCTAGAATGGGCATCCACTGCGTAAAACATATGCTAGAATAGTTGATGATTCATTCCACTGTGGTGACCCCTGATAAATAAGGGACTAAGCCGAAGGAAAATGAATGAATATATATGTGCATGTATGTATGTGATACAATATATGTATCAATTTAAATATCTATGCAACAAGATTGTTTTGTATATTTTTGTTTGTAGGTATGTGTGTTTATCACATATACATAATAAATATATGTAACATTTTATCAAAACAAACTTATTTGGCATGTGATTAATCTTTGCCCAGCACTAATACATGTATATTTATTTTTCACCCTCATGTTATGTTGCCTGAAAAGATGACAAAGAAATTGTTTAGGTTACCATTGGCATTCACTGTAAATAATGCAGTATTTATTTATATAATAATGCATAATTCCACACAATTCATTCATGCTGTCCCAATACAAATCAGTCAGGTTAACTTGACACTTTTAACAAATTTATGTAGTTTAAACATAAAAAAGTTGTCCCAGTGAAACCTCAAAAATTATGTTGTTTCAGCTTATTTTAAATTAAAAAATCATTTTTTTGTGTTTTGTACAAACAAAAAACACTAAGACATTTCTGAAAACAGCAGAGTTTTAGTGATATAGGTTTGGTAAACTGTGCGGAAAGTAAAGTAGAACTATTGTAATTTCTTTTTTACTTTAAAGTGAAAATAATGAACTTAGGAAAAAGAAATGCTAGTACTTACAGACATATCCACAATCAAATGTACTACAGCAGTAGTTGTTGTCTTAATAACTGTTATTTTTATATTTCTGTGTTTCATTTTAGCTTTTATGCTTTTGTCTTTATATTTGTTAGTTGTTTTATTTTAATTTGTCATTTTAATTTAACTTTTATTCTTTTACTAAGTCAGCGTCAGCATTATGTTCCTTTTAGCTCATATTTTGATTGTCTCTTCATGTTTGTCATAATTTAGATTTAGTTCAGTTTTTATATTCCAATAAATCAATAAGGATATTTAAATAGTTTTATTATGTGCTGATTTCAATATGCAAATTTATGTATGACATCATCCAGCCATATTTAGAAACTCAAGGAAATCTTTCCTATTTTGGATTAGTAATAATTGGCTACACTGGTTAACAGTGACACTAATGACATGCTTTCCATTTTTAAATCCAACATTGTGTTGTTTTGTGCAAGTTTCCAAACTTCAGAGCAATTTTAGATGATTTAATTTTCAAATTGATTCCTTAAATGAGGAAAATGAAGCATATTAGCTATTTTAAGGCCATTTTAGACATTTATCATGTGGTGATTTGTGAATTCCTTGTGTTCAATGCTATTTAAAAGTCCACCAGTGTACAGAATTTAGTTTGTGTTATTTTTCATGCTTTGTATTGTGGCCTTCATTGTAATACATGTGTATATATAGCCCTAAATGGTTGAAACAGTTGTTTGTTCTTCTACAGATTCTACTTAATAGGTGGAGGTATCCCCATCATCGTGTGTGGAATAACAGCTGCAGCTAACATCAAAAACTACGGCAGTCAAGTCAATGCACCTTAGTAAGTATAATAACATTCATGCTAGAGTTCTCTGTTTGAAAAAAAAAATCTATTGTACCAGTTGTCATTACTGATCAATAACACAAAGAAGAAAGAAACACTCTGCTATGCTTGACAGATCTCTTAAGTGTCTTATTAATGTTTTGCCTTTTCCTATAATATAAGGAGCTAATGCTAATAAGTGTGTTTCCTTAAAGCTAAAGTTCTCGCTTTTCTCAAAATTTCAAACCCTGTATAAGACATATATGCTCATAAGAAAACCAGTGAAAGTATCTTTACCCAAAGCAAATGTAAAGAGAGATCCATTGATCCAAGTCAAATGGATTAATCAAAGTCCGTCCAGCTTTATTCACGTTGATCAGTAAACAGTGATTACAGCAGTCAAATTTGGTCCAGATACACAACAATGCTTAAAATTACCAGCGAGGTTCATTCTTGCATGTTTGAGCTTCTGCAAGAACCAGTGAGGTTCATTCTTTGATGTTTGATGTTTGGCAAGAACCAATGAGGTCCGTTATTGCATGTTTGAACTTTGGCAAGAACCAATGAGGTTCAGTCTTGCATGCTTGAGCTTCCTCAAGAACCAATGAAATTCATTCTTGCATATTTGGCAAGTACCAACGAGGTTCATTCTTGCATGTTTGAGCTTAGGCAAGAACCAATGAGGTTCATTCTTGCATCTTTGAAGTTCCTCAAGAACTAATGAGGTTCATTCTTGCACGTTTGAGGTTCAGCAAGAACTGACGAGGTTCATTCTTGCACGTTTGAACTTCCTTAAGAACTAATGAGGTTAATTCTTGCATGTTTGAACTTCCTTAAGAACTAATGAGGTTAATTCTTGCATGTTTGAGCTTAGGCAAGAACCAATTAAGTTCATTCTTGCATGTTTGAGATTCGGAAAGAACTAATGAGGTTCATTCCTGCATGTTTGAGATTCCACAAGATCCAATGACTTTCATTCTTGCATGTTTGAGCTTCCACAGGAACCAGTGAGGTTTGTTTTTGCATGTTTAAGCTTTCACAAGAACCAATGAGGTTTGTTTTTGCATCTCAATCATGCTTAATTAAAAGCCTTGATTAGATCTGTTCTCTGTCCTCAGTCATTTTGATTCATATGGATTTATTATTTTTCTCTTTACAAACAATTTATTGCATCAAATTTGAAAGTGTGAAAAGCTTTTTAGCGGAGGGACCAAAATCTCCCTGATTTAATTAGAGATCTTCATTTGTGTTCCAAGGACGGCCGAATTTCTCATTGCTTTGGAACATAATGAGTGAGAGTAAATGATGACAGAATTTTTCGTTTTGGGATGAACTAACCTTTTATATCTGGGTTGCTATTACTGACAGACTGTACAGAAAGAGCCTGTGTGTTCCTCTAGGCTCTTTCCAAATCCCCCTGCGAGCACTTCTAGTCATTTCATAGTCTCTCTCTGTCATGAGAAATTGCTTTTGCTTTCGCTGGAGCCGAACGCCGCTGCTCTGTAAAGTGCACAATAATACTTCGGTTTAGTCCTTCTGAAGTTGTGAACCTAATTATGGAGCTCTATTTTTGGCTGGCCACCTTGTGTCTGCTGGTTTCCCAGACTCGCTTCCTTCACTTGTGACAGCTGTTTGCATTGTGTAACAGCATGCTTTAATTTGAAAATCCAGACCATCTGAGATCTTTGGGGTTTAATTAATCTCACGCTACCGTGACAAAAGAAGAAGAAGAAACGCTCTACTGAGCCTCACAGAACTCATAAGAGTCTCATAAGTCTTTACTTTTTCTTATAATAGGCTCTTGATGTCATTGTTGTAAGCCATTATGATTTAAATATAAGATCTACATTTAGGTAACAAGTTGTGCAACATGATTTGTGGTACATTCACAGGTAAACATTGTTTTCTTCATTGAATCCCTGCAAGATGGAGTTTATGTAAAGTATCTAGAGCAGGGCTATTCAATTAGTCTGTCATGGGGGCCACTTCATGAATAGCATCTTAAACGAAGGGCCGGAGATATGACTTGCAATATGAGTGAGGACATAACTGCATATGTTGCATTTTTGCTCCTTAAGACACCCACATTTGCTTTTTCTACATTAAAATGTTAATATGTTGTAGTTCGAAACTACATAATATCACTGCATTGTACAATATGGATTTTTTTAACAAACAATTAAATGTTGTATTAAAAGCACAAGAAAAGCAGTGCATTGCTGAAGTAGGCTTCTTCTACATTCAAACACATTCATATTTTTTTAACTGAATAACAATTATGGATGCAACAATTATAGATTGTGGGTGTACGATTATAGTCTGAAGAATAATCATGGTTTCACGGTAATCACGTCTAATGTAAATTTAAGCTTTATATTAGGTAGGCCTAAGTATTTAAATTAACTGTTGTTATCATCTGCGTTCATACACTCTCAGAAATAAAGGTACAGGAGCTGTCACTGGGGCAGTACCTTTTCAAAAGGTACATATTTGTACCTGAAGGGTCTTTAATGGTACCTCAAAGGTACTTTTTAGGTACATTTGGGCACCAATATGCACCTTTGAGGTACCACTGTGGACTCTTTGGGTACAAATATGAACCTTTTGAAAAGGTACTGCCCCAGTGACAGCTCCGGTACCTTTATTTCTGAGAGTGTACATACATAATCATTTTAATAATAATTTGTCTAACACAGTGGTTCTCAAGCTTTTTTCACCAAGTACCACCTCAGAAAAAAAGAGTCTCTCCAAGTACCGCCATAATAACCGGTATTGAAGTATACAATAGCAAAGTAGGCCTAATTAAGCAACTACAGCACTGCACAGTTCAAAAACAAGGCAGATTAATTTTTCTAATAATATTTATTATTGTCAGCCGCTTAAATAAAAGGTTTAGTCTATTAAAATCAATTTACTGATCACATCGGTGTTATCGTAAAAGTCGTAATCGTTAAAAGTGTGTTAATTTTTTTTTTCTACTTTAATAATTCAGCGATTCCTCTGCGTACCACTAGAAGGAAGCTTGTGTACCACTAGTGGTACACGTACCACAGTTTGAGAACCACTGGTCTAACATATCTTGTTTATATTGCACTGTAAGCCTCGCACAACCTCACAGCTAGCATGAGATGTTTTCTACTGCGGAAAACCGCGAGCGCGTTGTTCTGCTTGCGCGCGCACATTAGAAATAACAAACTTGTGTGCGGAAAGGACGTGATGTTGGAACAGCCAGTTTATTAAGTGTGCCGGTGTATTGGCCTCGGCCAATTGCTTTCTGCTGCCCGCTCCATTCGCTTAATGTCAGGTGACTCGCGCTCTGCGCAGCCTTCAACTGCAGCTTGTGTGGTATTGAACAGACACGCGTCACTTCATAACTATAGCGTCCGTTTTCCGGCTGAACTAAATTTATTTCTGATGTCTTCGTCACACTAACTGGAGGGACAGAACAAATTGCTTCGGGGGCTGGGTCTAGAGCATATGAATAGAGAAGAGTGTTTCTACAGGTGGTTTGTCAATAGAGATATGAGTGATTGTAAAAAAGTGTCTGGTGCAAAACTGGTGGTGCAAGGGTAAGTTGGTGTCAGAGAGATGAAATGGTTTTTTTAACAGGTGGTTTGTCAAGCCCACTCACCTGTATGAGGCACACTCAGAAATGCATGATATTTTGAGGTTTTCATGTAGTGTGGTTAGGAGGAGAGGAACAAATTGATAAACAAGTGCACAACTGAAATAATCTCAGTAAAGCAAGCACTGAGGAAACATCTATTTAAAGCTGACTGCATTGTCGCTATTGTCTTTCCTCAGCTGCTGGATGGCATGGGAACCGAGCCTTGGTGCGTTTTACGGCCCCGCGGCCTTCATCGTTTTTGTGGACTGCATGTACTTCCTCAGCATATTGATTCAGCTCCGTCGGCACCCCGAGCGTCGCTTCGAGCTCAAAGAACAATCAGAGGAGCAACAGCATCTTTCAGTGACCGAGGCCACCGAAATCACCCCGGCCCACCTGGAGTCCTCTCCCGCTGCACAGCCCGTTCCCATGTCGGCTCTGGAGAACGAACACACTTTTATTTCCCAGCTCATTGGCGTAGCAGGATCCCTAACTCTTTACGTAGCACTCTGGGTGTTTGGTGCGCTCGCAATATCTCAAGAGCATCCAGCAGATTTGGTGTTCGCCTGTCTATTCGGAGCCGTCGCTTTGGGTCTCGGAGCGTTTCTTGTTGCGCACCATTGCGTAAACCGACAAGACATGCGACGTCATTGGTCGCAAGCTTGTTGCCTTATTCGTCGCAACTACGCAGTACAAGTTGATTCCCTCTTATTACCTATTGCAGGATCCAGTGGATCGGTAATAACATCCCGAGGAAACGGAGAAGCTGCAAAGTGTCCTGCGAGCAGCGCCGAATCCTCCTGCACCAATAAAAGTGCCCCAAGTCTACGCAACTCAACCCAAGGTTGCAAACTAACCAATCTCCAAGTCGAAGCCGCTCAATGCAAAGTAGCCCCTTCGACGGCCAATGGGACGGCTGTATTGGATAACAGCTTGACCGAGCATTCGGTAGACAATGAGATTAAGATGCACATTGCGCCAATCGAAGTCCAATATCGACCCACTTCGGTCAACAACAATAATCTTCCAGGCAATGCCAATATTAATGGACACCCAGGGCGGCATCATAAGAACCGCTCTAGAGCGCATCGGGCTAGCAGGCTCACGGTTTTGCGGGAGTACTCATACGACGTCCCGACTAGTGTAGAAGGAAGTGTGCAGAGTGTCCCTAACAAGCGACATCATCATGAGAGCCTACACGCTCGTAATAGTCGTCGGGCAGCCTATTTGGCTTACAGAGAGCGCCAGCAGAGCCAGCTTCAGCAGGACAGCAGTGACGCCGCTAGCACCAGTGTGCCTCGCAGATCGCGCCACTTTAGCAAAGGCGCACGCATTGGTAATGGTTTTGGCCACGGGATCAGTAATGGAGGCTTATTGGACGGATATGAAGCTGATGTCACCAACCAAACTAAAGAGTGTCCAAAACAAACCCTCGCCGTCGAGCTGGAGGTGCAGCCTAAGTCTTATGGGTTGAATCTAGCGTGCCAAAACGGATCTGCCAAAGACTCTGAGAGTCCGAACGTGGAGAGTTCGGTGAATGTTAAGACTGGCTTGTGGAAGCACGAAACTACTGTGTAGAGACTGCGAATCAGACTTTTATCGATAACTGTGAATTGTTTTATGATGTTAATCCAAATGGTACAGTTTGTAAAAAATAGTTTTTGAAAGAAATCGCTTTTTAAATGTTCGAATTTTTGAGAAAAAAAAACCTAAGAGTGCGGATAGTTTCCAACTTGGCTCGAATTACATACAAATGGTCTATTTTTGTAAACTTTTAAGCCCATTTTGTATTTCGCTCTGATATTTTGTATGTGAAAATGCATGACGTGCTGTTTTTTTTTTTTTTTTTTGAGTATATGTTGGCTGAAGTTTTCCATAATTGCAGGCGTCAAATAATAATAATAATAAACAAAACAATCTTAACATGGTCAAATTCCTCATTTGTGCGTTCAAAGTTAGGATTTAAAGGTCACCTATGATGAAAATCACCTTTTGAAAGCTATTTTGACAGAACTGTGTGTAGGTATAGTGTGTTCACTGTCATGTTGAGGTGATAGAAACAGAACAAGCCTCTTTTATGGGTGCCCTTTAATCTAAATATTTAATTTAGTAAAAAAGCAAAACAAAATCATGGTAAAACTTTGAGAATATGCCTACAAAAGCAGATCTGTTGCAAAACATCAATATTAAATCTACAAAGGATGTGTTTGGATTCCCATTGGAAGCCCATTTTGGATATTATTCTGACATGTTTTATGTGAAGATGCACAAAGTGTTGTTTTTGAGTGTGTGTGTGTGTGTGTGTGTGTGTGTGTGTGTGTGTGTGTGTGTG